>OX453277.1:32637503-32712503 GCA_949710005.1 Ricordea florida
CATTCCGTTTTATCTAACACAACTTCTTGCTCTCTCTCTTGTCGAAGACTCTACTATGATACTATTTTGACAAGATATAACTGAACTATCTATCAAGACATCACTCATTTCCAGTGATACATGATTTGTCAAAAGAAGGTCATAGAATACACAGCTAGATTCAGGAGTACAACTTCTCCTTGCTTGTATGTGACCACTCGTGGTCAATTGATTCGATGGCTGCCCAGCTACACAACTGGACTTGGAACTTGGAACTTGGAAAAGTTACTCCCAAATAGCAGAGCTAATGCTGGGAGATGTAAAATAATTAATAATTAATAAATGAATAAAATTAAATGTACAATAGATTTATGTAAGTTCAAAGTCTTTTCAGATGGTTCGGGGTCTTCATATTCTGGATGTCACGCATTGCCAGTGACTTAAATAAACTTATGTTGTTTGCTTGAACTGTTTCAGTTTTCAGCTTGTTCCATACCCGAACAGTACGTACAAAAGGGTTGAATTGAACTGGGTTGAATATTAAGAAATTGGATAAATCAAACGAGTTGATTAAGTAAGTTATACCACCGTAAGGTGAATGGGAGGTGCTGACGTTTCGAGCGTTAGCCCTTCGTCGGAGCGAATATTGTTCATTTGACCACCTACTATACACATGGTCGTTAGATCCAAAGGCCACCCGGCTAAATAACTGGGATTTGTCAGAAACTCGTACTTTTGAACTTCATATCTCAGCGACTGGAAACAATCTGCATTCATCTCGCCAGAGCTCATAGAGTACCGAAGCGCTGACGTCACGTTACCATGGAAGCATTTTGGCTGGTTCTAAACAAGAGATCAACATAGCGTCTCTCTTTGGGTAACGTAACGTGGACAAGTCGAAAATGGTTCAATGTTTTGCCCCAGATTGTAATCATCAATCAGAAAGGGAGACATGTAAATTTTTTAGGTTTCCGAAGGATCCTGTGGAGTTCAATTGGTGGAAAAAGCTCCTAAGGTAAGGTAAAACACGCTAGAAATACCGGCGCTAGGTAGTGGCGTGACGACTCGAACAATTGAACTCTGACTCTTTGAATTCTTCTTATTGTTCTTAATCTTCGATATCCCTCATCAGTTACTCTTTAAAACAACGGTTTTTAATATGTATCAATATTCGTTTGAAATGAATCTGCTTTTAATAGACGAGAAGACCGAAGTCCGGGAAGCAGTTCTCGAGTTTGTAGCTGCCATTTTCGTGAAGGACTGAAAGTAAACGGCCCTGAGATATTTAAAAGAAATGCCGATAAACTCTTTCCAAATGCTGAAACACGTACGCCAAAGCGAGCTAAGACGAAGAAGACAAGTTCAGAAAACTCGGTTCCGGTTTCTGATATAATCAAGCAGTTAAACGATTCGTACTCATCAAGTGGGGAAGCCTCAAAGTGTGAAACCAGCAATGCCTCTAAGCAAAATGTCCTTCTTGAAGTCGAACTGGAAAACTTGAGAAAGGAATTGCAGGACAGGAAGTCAAATGAACAATATCAAAGAGAAATATACTCGGTAATGGCTTTAAGAGATTAAGTAATATGTATGGAAACAGGACTACCAAACAAGCAAATATTTTCAATTGTTGTGAACTATGTCAGACGGTTCTCGGCAGAAATTAACTATTTTTATGGCTGGAGGGTTGAAAGGATCCTGTTGGAAGATCAAGTATTTATAACCCTTATGAAGTTACGACAGAACTACACAAACCTGCACTTGGCTGAGCTCTTTCACTGTAGCACTGCAACAATCAGTAATATAATACTTACATTGGTTCATGTATTATACAAGCTACTATATGAAGACTGTTAACAATCTGTGCCATCCAAAGAGAAGAACAGAACCTCTATGCCAGAATCTTTTTCACTGTTTGGGCATTGCAAAATGGTCATCGACTGCACTGATATAGAAATTGTAGCACCTGGTTTAATGAGTGACCAAAAATTGACTTACTCAACATACAGGGGAATGAACTCCTTCAAGACACTTATTGGTGTTGCACCAAATGCTGTTATTACCCATGTTAGTAAATTGTTTCCAGGCTCAACATCAGATAAAGCCATTGTGGAAAAATCTGGTGTACTAGAACACTTTAAACCTGGGGATCTGATACTTGCTGACAAAGGCTTTTTGATAGCTGATATTGTTCCAAATGGTGTGTCTGTTAATATTCCCCCATTTTTATATAATGGGAAATTTAACGAGAGTGAAATTAAGCTAACTAAGACTATTGCACGGTGCAGAATTCATGTGGAAAGGGCAAATGCACGCATCAAAGATTTCAAGATTCTAACCTTCATTCCACCATACTTGAGATGCTACACTGAAAAAGTTTTGAAATTATGTGCTGGCTTGGTAAACTTACAAAACTCCCTCATTAGAGAAGTTAGAGATTCTGTTGACATGGAACAGAATTATTTTTTTGTAATTCTTGGTTGGGTATAGTTGAGATGAAACATGCATCCCTAGCTGTGAGCTTAATTTTGATACTTAGAACATGCTGCATGTATAGCATAATATGATTTTGTTTGATTCCATTAAATGTTTATATCCCTACAGTCTTGATTGCAGTGTTTTGCGTATTCACTTTTGCAAAACTTAAAATAAAAGTGAGTGTTTCAACTGACATTCATCTCTGTTTATTTCATGTTAAGATTTTACTGTAATTATAGTTGTTACCATCTATTTGAAAAGGAAGAAAAAGGAGTGGCTTAACCTGCTAAATGTGTATTAATTACGGTAAGCTAGTGTATATAAAAAACAAATAAAAGAAATTATGGAATAGTGGAGCTGCACTCCTTAAAAACAGTGTTTTTGAAAAAATGTTGAATTGCATTTTACAATTTATAAGTTACCCAAAGACTTAAGTTAATTAACATCACAAGTTTGCAAAACACAACCAATTTATTCTGTACATCACATCAGATGACCACAACCCAAAGTTGTTTTTCACAATGCTGAAAAAAACATGCATGAGATTTTAACAATGTTCAGTCTCCAACAATTTCATATGTTCATGAAAATCAGTCTGCGGAGCTGCTGACTGCCTGTAGCCTTACAGTAGATCATTAGAGAATGCTGGAATAATATGCTTAATATAAAAGTCCTTTAAGAGTTGAAGATTGTCAGCCCAGGCAGGATCTTTCTTGATTTGGAGGATGAGGGTTTCTTTTGTTGTCCACACAACAAAAAAGCAAATCTCCCTTCCAGTGAAATATAACTGTCCTTGTACTTGATGCCAGTAAACATGTCCTTTATCGAGTTCATAGTGTCCTTGTGAATTCTTCTTGATATAAAATTTACCTGATGATACTGCTTCTTCTATGGTTAAATCTCTTTGGGTGAATGGGCACTTCACCTCCAGCAGTGCATACGTGCCTACCAAGCCATCAGGGGAGGCACCTAGCATTCCTGACAGCTCAAGCCAAATCCCAGATTCTTCAACACATAGCTTTGTTTTTTGTTCAAACACTTTCTTTGCCTGATTTTCGTTAATTATGCCCCAATTAATGGCTTGTACCCTTGGTAAATCGTACTGGCCAAGCACTCGCTTTAGAAGGGATGGAGTGACTCTCTTGCAGTTTAAGACATTTATAGTTTCCACGGGGACATTCGCACTTAGCAGACTTTATTTCATTCCCATGAAGAGAAACCTGTATTGCAGAGTAAACATAGGGAACATTAAAGTTTTATACAAACGATTACGAGTGTTCCGAACTTGTGAGTTTACTTACCGTGACCTTGTAAGACTTGTCCTTCATACTGGCATGTACCAATCCTATAATCATTCCATTGGAATACTGAAAAGACTCTATATGGTCGGATTTGTAATGATTTTCACCACGTTCGATTGATTTCGGCTCACCAGAAAAGAAAGAAGTAAGAGAAGTTATCGTTATGGCCGCCATGTTGGTTCGAATGCTCTTTGTTTAGAACCACTCAAATCGTGCCCATGGTAACGTGACGTCACACTTCGGTACTCTATTGGCTGAAGGAAATATAATGGTCGAGTCTCACAAGTATGAGCGCAGAGAGAAGTTGAATCTCCTGAGAAAAACATTACAACTCGCTGTCGTATCCGGGGCAAATTGCAGCGTCTGTTTCCTGGAAAACACACCACTACACAGCTTTCTGATATTCTCGTACGTAGCCTTAGCCATATTTGCTAGTGGAGATTCGAATAAATCAAACAAACTTCACTTACCTTGTGGAAAACTGCGAAATGCGAAAATGGCTTCTTTCCACCTCGAGGGCATTGCACGTGCAAATTCCAGATCGCCACGGCCAAGAAAACAATAGCACATGAGATCGAGGCTATATGTGCCACATAGTCCAAAATGGCGCCCAAACGCTGAAATCGAATGGCATCAGCAGTGTTGCATCCAGAGCGCGTCATTGCGTCCTGGGACGCAATATTTTGCTTTTGGACCCCCTAAAATACTAAGAAGGGGTCCCTGTGGACGCACAAATATCATGCTTGAAATATATGCACATTCCTTCCACTTGTATTGACGCGAAGAAAAACAATCCGATTGCCATGTGCGGAACAACGAACTTCCGAAGATGAACACTGGAGCATCATGCTTTCTGATGCACAATTGCCACCAATGACGGATTTTCACGTTCATTCGCTCCGCGTTTTTTGAGTTCTGACTTCTCATAACAAAAGATTTTTAGTTCGAGAGACCCGTAGCGTTACGCAGTGGTGAACGAAGAAACATTTACTCGGCCCAGTAATCGCAGTTTTCAAAATGGCGGACACCGACAATGCGATTTTTCACTCGTCTTCATCATCAAATTAAGAGATGATTGGAATCAATATTTATGATAGGACCCCCAAAATTCTGGTCTGGACCCCCAAATATTTGTCCAAGGGGTCCAGAGGACCCCTACCCAGTAAAACCTGGATGCAACACTGCATCAGGATCGATACCCCCCGGCGTAGTCAATCGATAATATCGATAATCGATAACATTCGATAACGATCGATAAAAATCGATTAATTTTTTGAAAATTCGATAAAAATCGATAAACGATTTCGTTGTGAGTAATCGATAATTATCGATTTTTGAATTAAGGCTATCGATTTTATCAACAAATATCGAATTTATCGAAACTGAATTATCATACCATTTTTCGAAACGAAAACACCAAAAGATATTAAAGAGCTCGCAGAAACACTTATAACAACTTTCCTGTTCGTTTAGCGATAAAAATTGCTTCATCTTTTCTACAAATGTTTAGTAATAGCGTGTGTTGTATTTGAAATTGATTGCTGATGTAACACAATCGCACGCTCGTTGCTCTTTTTGGCCAGTCTTTAAAGGCAAAGATTTTCGTGATTTTTTGCTTTGAGATATGAACAAATCATCTGCATGCCCTCGGGCTCGTAATCTAAATGTTAAATAAAAAGCAATAGCTTGTGATAGAAACCAACGATAATAATATTTATTGTCATCCAATACATGTGTTTTTACATGAAATACTACTTGAACATGAACAAAACTGTAGTAATATTTGGCTTCACCGTCTTTCAAATACTTTGTTTTAACCAACTAAGTTTCAATGTTTCGAACAGTTTCCACACAACAACTAAGCGAAACTCTTGCAGCTGCAAAAATCATATCAATTAACAGTTTTAGAATTATAATATCAGTAAAACAATGTTAATGATGAACTCAGCAACAACATAATATAAAAAGTTAAGTGACAAGAAAAACTGATGAATTATTGAAAGAAACTGATGATTTAAAAACTCAGAAAACATCTGAATAAGCGGGTATATGATAGACATCAGGATAATAAACAAAACACGGCGTTTTTCCGTTGGGTCATGGAACAGCAAATAAAGACAAGGTTTTTCATATCTTTTGTTGTCGTAACTCTTGTCACTAAAGCCCCCGTTTGATGTAGTTGTTGTAGACGACGTACTGAACTGGCCACGATTTCCATTTTCTTCTAGCTGGCCAGCGCGGGCCTGTTTTACCTTTTCCACAAGCTTGGGAGGCTAATCGCGTGACGAGCTCAAAGAGGTGTCTGCATAGGAGGCTTACATTGATTGATTACTTTTTATTCTCCTTATTCCTTAAAGGTTAAAACGTGGTTTCAAAACAGCCGGAACAAAGGAAAAAGATTAAATTTAGATGATAACCTTGAAGCCGAGAAGCCGGAAAAGGAAAAGTGATTTACGTTTGTAATCTCGGGGTTGTAATCAAACAATAAAATCAGGAAGAAAAAAATCATAATGCAGTCTCTTTAGTCACTTGTACAGTGCTTGTTAACAAATCATTTTATTACCGCCTTTGAAATCTACATTAAAAGAGTCACAATCAAACGCTCCCTCAACGGAAACAGGATAATTTTTATCGATTCTATAACGATCGATGAATCCGATAAAATCGATAAAATTAACACTTCGTTGGTGTGTGAGTATCGAATTTTATCGATTGACCGATAAAATCGATATCGTTTAAAATCAATTTATCGATAGATATCGATTTATCGAATGATTTTCCGATATCGATTTCTATCGATTGACTACGCCGGGGATACCCGCGGGCACTGGTCCACAAAACCCGCGAGAGTGATTTCGTTAAAAACGACACGATTAGTATGCGTTCTCCTTCGTCGAACGCAATAAAATGAAAAATAAAAATCAAGACAGAATTTTCTTTCGCCAGCTTTTCTTCTTTTGAGTAAAGGATTGTATCGCCTTTTTGTTTTATTTATTTATGAGTGTTTGTGCTTGTTGCAAAAGATGTTTTCTTTTGTTTTGTTTTCCATCGTCTTCTATGAATAATAGTCTCTCATTACTTGGTCTGCCCGAAGTGCCGGCCGAGTCTAGGGTTCGGTCGCATGTCATCGTTTCATGCAGAGTTTTGGACGTTATCATGTGGTTTTAAACCTCATATGGTTATCACATGGTTCAGGCCACTAGTATGCCATGTGATCGTGGTAAGTCGTTCTTTTCGCTAGAAGCTGCGATATTAGCAAGGTGTTGAATGTGCCTCCTCTAGAGACGCTCAAATCACAAACAAATGCACCGTTCTCGGTAGACTCACACTAAAAGAACCCAAAGATCGTCAATTTCGAAACGAGTCGTTCCACGAACCTCAAAGCTAAAATGAAACTCAAATGAACTCAAAGCAATTGTCAAAGCCAACTCAAAGCAAAATAATACTAACTTTCTCGACTAATTTACATTTTGGTAGCATTTTTGGATGACTGAGTTTTCTCAATCACGGTCAGTCTCAAGACAAAGACTTGACAACAAAAGTATGAAAGCGCTCAAAGTTGCGTGACCCAATTTTGATCGACAAGTCAGTTACACGACACCATTTTTTTTTTGTATACGCCTTTCTTTTCGGAGACAGAGAAAATAAACGCTTAATCTTTGGTGCAATTCATCGTTCCTTCCCACTGGAATAAGAAATTATAACGTAAATCTTTCGCCCTCTCTTTATTTTTAGCTTTGTCTTTTGATTAATGAATCTTCAGTATCACTACAATTCCTAGTCACCCTCGCAGCCGTTTTTTGGATGTCACGAAACGTTCACCCAAAAGAACGGCTGCTGACATCCGAACAACATTCCTTTCTCATTGTCCTTGCGGTTTGTTTGCGGTCCATTGAACAGACCAATCACATACCAGAAAATCTGAATGACGTAGTGATTCGCGCGAAAATGTGGATGTGGCAGATAATCTAGCTATTGTTACTGTTCATGTCGGTGGAGACACCAAAGAAAACTGTCGATGAGAGCTCGAATTGTTTCCCATATTCATCCCAGTGCCCCGGTAAAGAAAGAGTATACATTTTTGGAAAAACACCTCACAATTTCGCTGAAATTAATGTCGGAAACTGTTGTCCGTAACATTTGATTATAATCGTATTTTTGAATGTCAAGAGCTCTATTAGTGAGACACGCAAGCTGAGAAGAGAATCTCGCGACACAAATGAAACACTCTGGTATAGGAGGTTTGACAGGTTTCCTGATACATAAGTGAAACAATGTATGTGCGACATTATATTTAGAGAACAAAATTTCACTAGAGAGTGAGAGAGGTTTTTGGGTCGTGCAACCAACCAATAAATTAGAAACCGAGGATATCCTGTGTTTTTTTCCATTTCCGAAATTATAAAATCTACGCTTAACATAGACGTCAACTGCTAAGCCAACAAGGACACGAACGATGCCAATGAATATATGAAAGCTGCTTAAGTTGTGTACGTAACTGCGATGATCAATTAATGTCATTACAAGGACACGAACACTAAATTGTTTGCAAGACATCGTGCTACAAGCGGTTGTTAAAGTCTCAGCGAGCAACTGAGAAATTAGAAGAAGTTAAAAAGGAAATACAAGACGCCTTTCAATCTAGGCCAAGGGCTAACGCTTGCTTCGACCTACAGATGGAAATCAGTAGGAAATAAGTGCGTACTTGCCATCAACAAACCGAGCGAAGGCCTCTAGAACACTCCAATTTAGCTCGGCCAAGGTATCGTCTACCGCTTGTGTTTCTTCATTTGTCACGGTCAGCCACTGAGGGAACTCGCTTAGTTATGTTCGTGGCTTCCTATCGCCGATACGGGAAATCGGTCCGAATTATCGAGCGTTTCCACCCGTTGACACGACACAAAAGATTTCTCAAATACTTCACTTCATCTTCCATCAGACTAACCAACGGAGACACAACAACAACAATATGACCGCTTTCATCAGAACTATGGTCAAACACGAGCGGCAGAACCTGATATATTAACGATTTCCCGGATCTTGTAGGCAAGATAACAAAAACATCTTCCTTCTCGACGAAGATTTTTCTAATTGCAAGCTTCTGGTAAGTATCAAGCTCTGAAATTTTGAATTTTGACAAATTTTAATTTGTGTTGCCAGTGCCATTTCCACGTAAGGACCGCGATAAAAAGCGATATCTGATTGGACGCGTCTCAAACGGCAAGTCTGGCGCGAAAAGGTTCCAGAAAATGGAACCCAAGCTGTGATTAGCCAATTCGGAGAAAGGAATGTTGTTCGGATGTCAGCAGCCCGTTCTTTTGGGTGAACGTTGCGCGACATCCAAAAAAACGGCTGCGAGGGAGACTATACAATTCCAAACAATCGCTGTTATTTTCAGTTCTCACCGCATGCTTTATGGATCATGAATAAATGAATCAAAGATCGAAAAGTGTGTTGGTTTATCACAGCGAACTCCGTTCGGATATTCAGCCGAGGACTCCAATCGGGAACGCGACAGATATCAAATTCACAAAGATGTCTATCTAAGCTAGACAAACTCCACGCATATTTACAACTAGACGCTCTCGGGAGCGTTCACTCGGGCTACACTTGATAATACGGCTTCGAACAAACGTAAATGTCAGTTTACGCCTAAGTTTTGTATATATTGTTTACTATATGGCTGGTTCAACGACCGCAAAAAACCTACCAGACTGTATATCGCACCGCAATTCTTGTCGACGTCGTGTTTAAGCTGAGCGATTTCATCAGAAAGTTTCCTAAGGTTTTACAGAAATTTCAGTGATAATTGGGTTTGTTTACTAATCGAATTAACGTTGACCAATCAGCTTTCTTGGTTCCCACGGTAGGAAAACATTTGTGAAACTTGATACCATTCATCTGATTTCAAGTTATCGAAGGCGAAGAAGCGATATGTAGGAAAAACAACAATATTCCTCCTCAATCGGATATACTTTTCTTCCGATTTAGCCTTATTGGCCCTGTTCCCGCTAATGTCTTTCCACACGACCACGTAGAAAAAAAACTTGAGTTTGAATAAGATAAGGCGCCTCGCTTTCATGCCTTCAGGGACACCGCAGACCGCGAGCAGCGCAGGCTTGCTCATTCTCGACGTTGTGAACCGAAACCTAGACTCGTGCTACCACAGGTAGCCCGAGTAATAATCCCGCTTAGCGAAATCCAGAATTTCCTGGCGAAGGAGTCCCTGTTTCACATAATTAGCAAGTGCGTTTTTAAGATCGAGGTCGTCTTTCCAGGAATCATTGCGAATTCTAGCGGCTGCCATATCAAAATCATCGAACAGTGTTACCATGAGACGTGTTTTGAATCATCCGCCATTTTGAGCAGACTGGCAAATTAGACCACAGGAATTCATTAATAAAGAAGCAATGCATTCTGGTCTATGACAGCCATCGGCCACGCTAGAAAAAAAAACTGTTTTTTTGACGTCCAGCACGGTTTTTTTTTTTGTTGTTTACTTTCTTCTTTTTTTTTTTGAATTTTTTCATCATTATTATTTATGAGAAAAGGGGACACTTTTCTCAGGTTTTTATAATGGCGAGTCGAAGTTAAAAACAGGTGTCCTTTTTTTGTTTCGAGTGTAAAATACAAATAAAGACCCTGATTTTAAGGCATTTTTCATTTTCGTAATCCGTGTTTTTTGTAAAAAGTAGAATTGCCGGAACTGACCACTGATTGGTTTGCTATTCGCATCGCATCGTCTTTGGTTTCGGTTATTCGAATTGCTTCGCCTCCTGGATTGAGATTTGCTTGAAGATCTTTGATTTCGTCTTTTGGACCTTTGCAAGGGTCCTTCAAACTGGATTGAGTTATCGAACAATATCATGGTCAAGGTTGGTTGTTCGCTTCGTATTTCTGCGTATTTGGACTTTTGTTTATCGCTTCTGTCGTTTCGCATCGTATTTGGACTTGTACAAGTTGGCTGTACAATTGGATTTCAATCGTCTTGGAACTTCAGAAGGGATTAAGTTGGGATTACGACTTAAATCGTCAAGAACTTTGTTACTTCATGTGTTTTCGCTTCACGGTTTTATCGTTGTGTATAGTTTTCTTGGCTTGGAACTGTTATTCATCGGCGTCGCTCGTGAGAGATCAGCAATCGAATCAACAGGGTACCGAGCAGGAGAGAATTATAGGAATTAAACGAGAGAAAAGAAACAGAAAAACTGTGGTTACCAAAACGCGCCAAAATTTAGAAAGACTGAGCGCTAGTGGTGAAGATTCGGAGTCGATTCAAAATGAAATTGACACATTGTGGGAATTACTGGAAGCGTGTTTAGCTGTCATGGACGAGCTGCAAAGCATGTATTTACGTTTGGGAGACAAGAACAATATCAAGTGAAGTCCGTCGCGGAGGAAGCAGAGAGTTTTGGGAAGGAAATAAACGATGTTATTGAAAAGGCGGATGGAGTGGTAAAGGACATCTTGTAGAAAAAACATGCGGATGCAACACAAGAGAGATTGCTGCAAACCCCCTCGCCAAAGTCGCCTGTTCAGCCAGCGCATTCGCCCGCCATCAGCCGCTCGTCAAGCTCACCTCACTCAGGTAACTGTAACCGACAGCTCAAACCTTTAACAGTTCCAATGTTAAGTGGTGAGAAAAGTAAATTCGAGGATTTCTGGGAGATGTTTTTGAGTCTTGTTGACCAAGGGGGGGAGCCAGCAAATATTAAAATGGCAAGATTAAGACAGAGCCTTACAGGAACTGCTCCTGAGGTCATCAGGGGCCTAGGGGTGACAGAGCCGGAATATAATGAAGCCAAAGAAATTCTCCACTGTAAATTTGGTGGTGAGCGTAGAAAGCTGCAGGCATACATGGACCAGATCGAAAAAATGTCCCCTTTGAAAAGTAATGATGTGCAGGCATTTGAGCTATTCGCTGATCGTGTTCGTATAGCTGTTGTTAAGCTGCAGGCAGAAGGACGCGAGGGAGAGTTAGGGGAAGGCACGTTGCATAGCTTGCTAGTAAGGAAGCTTGCGGACATTCAAGTTGGAAGTGATAGTCGCTGGTTGAGAGAACACAAGAAGGAGAGGTCAGTGTTAAGCCTGAGGGATTGGTTGAAAGAGGAAGAAAGAATCCGAATTGAGGCTGTTGAAATGGCTCATGGAATTGAAGCTCAGATTGTTGGGGCTACTAAGGATTGCAGCAAGCACATTGATAAAGGTGGTCGGTCTAGAAATTTGTTCAGCAAGGGCAGTAACTTTGGTAGGGTAACAGCTGTGGCTACAAGCAAGCCACCATGTGTGTGCTGTGGAGGAAACCATGGTGTGTGGAGGTGTAAATATTTCCAGGATCAGGGAGTGAGTGAGCGTTGGGAAATTGCAAAGGATAAGCAGCTTTGTTTTCGTTGTCTGGGCAGTGATCATGAAGGAAGAGCTTGGACTAGGGCGCGGCCTTGTAGCATTAATGGCTGCAAAAGAAATCATCATCACTTGTTACATGGTTTCGCACAGGGTAACGCAAAGGATGGGAGAGAGGTGTCTCCACGGAAGGGGGCACCAACTCATTCACACACATCAACATCAAAGCAGGAGACAACGAATGAAGCTGTTCGAATGAAGCCCTTCGCACCGTGCCAGTGTGGTTGAAGAGTCTTGAAGGCAAATGGTCGCAAGTTGAAGGTGAATGCTATATTAGATGATGGCTCTAATGAGACATTTCTGAATGAAGAGGTTGCTTGAGTGCGTGGTCTCAAGGAGAGATGTCAGACGGTCACAGTTAGTGTTTTGAACAATGAAGTGGAAACGTTTCAGTCGATGCCATTGGAAGTGACCATCGAAAGCCTTGGTGGAGAGTTCAGTAAAGGTGTTAAAGTGAAGACTGGCCCTGAAAGGGTAACTGAAAATTACAAGGTGGAGAACTGGAGAGTAGAGTAGATTCTGTTTCCAGTTCTCGAAGCTGTTGATAGTTTCAGTCTTGGTTAAGCACGTGCCCGTTGAGTAAAGGCCATTTTGTCGGTGTTTGACGAGTGTTATCACGGTGACTTTACGCTGTTTTGGTTCTTCTTTTTGAGCAAGGTTAGACGATGAGGGGGCTAGGGTAAGACCAACGGCTGCCACCACGCCAGTTAAGGATAAAGGAACAACCAAGGCACAAGCGAACACTGAACAAAACGACTTTACTCGGGGAATAACAACTTGACACGAGTAAACTAGAAAAAACAAGATGGCCGACCCAGGGTCGGTCACGTGACTAGCAATATGTACCGCTGACCGGTACTGGTGCAGTATGATGTTGGCTTGGTTTTCAAGGAAATCAGCTCGTATTCGGACCAGGACAAGTTCATAGAGAATGTGTGGAAACCAGGTAAGCTATTTGACTTCGTCAGTGGAATGTTCGAATTCTAACGTCATTTTGTGTGGAGCTGGCTGAAAAGATTTCCCTGGCTAGCATACTCGAAATATGTCGATGGTGCATTTTGTTTACCTTGTGTTTGTTTTGGAGTCCAGTGTGGGCGAAATACGAATAAACTAGACAAATCTCCAATCACATGCACTTTGGACGTCCGCCATTTCACGTTTTACCAAACACTCGAGCGGGAAATGTGAGATGCATAATTTTGCTGTGATAGCAATGGAGAATTTTGTGAGAAATGAAGCGGTCCAAATTGATCAGCAAATCAACAACTTATTTCAACAGCAAATGAATAGAAATCGCGAACTCCGAAATCCCTTTTAATGTGTGTCAAACAAGATGGATTGATGGTATGGACTGAATCGTGGAGCTTCTTCGCCCAACATGTGGCTACACTGAAAGACACTTCAATGAACAGAAATACTCCTAACAATGGGAACTGGAATCAAAACTGTAGGAATGATACACAAGCCTTAATTAATGCAATCACATTTTCCTTTATTGTTACTCTTATTATTGGGAGACACATTTTAGACTTAACGAGCCCACTCACAGTTAGGCTGCAAAAGAAAGCAATGGATCTTTTCAAAGCAAAAGAGGAAATTGTTCTGTTAAAATCAGCAATAACAGATAGGCAAACTGACATTGATACCAGGCACCATGCTCTCTACGAGGAAGCTGTGACCCTAGCAAGATGTGTTTCAGTACAGCCAAGCATGCCCAGTATAATTCAGAGGCAAGTTCACAAAAACAATGCACCAGCTCCAACCACTTAAGACTATTACAACATCAATTTGACAACAGAATTCCTTAACCATGCTCTTGCACAACTGGACAGCAGATTTGAAAATGATGTTTTTGTGTGCTACAAAGGATTTTCAGTGATTCCTTCTATTTTGTTGGCTACTGACCCCATTTGGAAGGATAATGTTAGGGAATTTTGTAAGCATTACAGACAGGATATCCCTAATTATGCAGGTTAACCAACAGAGCTTTGTTGTGGGAAAGAATGTGGAAGGGGAAAAGTGATAGAAGAGAAGACATCCCTGACAGCATAGATGGCACCCTGGAACAAATTGACAAGGGTGCTTATGTGAATATATATACTATTCTTCAAATCCTGATGATCATTCCATTTCATTGGCATCTTGTGAAAGGTCCATCTCAACCTTCCGAAATCTGAAGACTTATTTGAAATGTACAATGGTCCAGGATAGACTGAATGGATTAGTACTGATGCATGCCCATAGAGAAATGGAATTAGACCTTGAACAAATTATGGATTTATTTGCTAATCTACATCCCAGAAGAAAGAGAATAGAAAATAATTATTTTAAATGAGTAATTTTGTACCAGGCAGTCACTAGTGTTTCTAGAGTACTTGTGGGTCATGTTCCATCAGGGTTAATGTGATCCTTAAACTGATGGAGAACAGTACAGATACATAACTGGTGTCTGTGGTACAATTGTATTAATACTTATATCTGGGCAAAAAATCATTCTTCAATAGTTTTTAGGGTTATTTTTTCACTGACACTGGGTGTTCAATATTAGCTTAAATGGCTTTTACATATTCTCTCAGTCTGAGCTCATTGGACAAGATCATTTTATGTATGATTGCAATTTTTCAGTTTTGCAGATACATATTTGTAACAATGATGTTTCTTAATATTCACTAATAAATCTTGATACTTTTTTCCCTTCACTCTCACTATGAGTGGACTGAGCTGATTCCCATTGGAGAGTTATTTGCACCCTCACAAGCATCCAAGACAATGAAAGGCAAATTTCTAGACAAAAAAATTCTTTATATAGTCAAAAACAGTATAACTGTATGTAATAGTTTAATGTAAATACAGAAATAATTTTTTGTACAGAATTATGCCTTTCTGAGGGGGTGCTGTTAATGTGTCTGAATAACTTAAAGTGCTTTCAGAATGCAGGAAAGTTGCATTCTGGGAGCACTAAATTTCAAACTTTCTTGGGTGAGCATGCCCCCAAACCCCCCTAGTAAAGTTGGGGCAAATCACTCATGTAAAATCCTGGATCCACCCCTGCCAAAGGGATGAAATATACCACTGATGACCTAAAATCAGATGATAATGTAAATTAACTAATTCAACTTGATGAAGGATTGAGAGTCTTAAGGATTTTAAGATCATCATCAACATACTTTGCAAGAAAGACTTCTTTGGTATATGATTCGTCAGCTGGGCAATCCTACATGGTTTTGTTCATTATCAGCTGCAGAATCAAGGTGGATATTTCTGTTGAAAACATTGAATAGACTTGTAGACAACAAAAACTATAATGATGATAAAATTGACAATGTCATGGCAACAAAAGTCAGACCTTATTCAGAAGGACCCTGCTACCTATGTTATAAACTTTAAACACACAGACAGTGAGCAGCAGGATTCCAGAACTGCATTTGGTTTCGGCCCATTTAATCCTGTACCCTTATATTAAGTTATCAAATTTTTTAACAACTGTATGCTTGCCACCTGCCTTATAACTCATGCCTAATGTAGTCAAATGATTGGTGTCATGTACTCACTGTATGTTTATTTTGAAAAGCTACTCAGCTCCCAGGTCACTTTTATGTTGTGATTATAGATTATTAAAATTACCTTCAAAGTTCATTTAATCGCAACTGTGAAAAAACACTTTGTTAATTTTAAAATTATTTCTTTTTTCTGTATAATTTTTTGTAAACGTATCCACGAGTTCACCATAGTCCTAGTATGTTTGTTTTGACTTCTAGGTTATGCCAGAATCATTCTTGCCATACTGTCATTCTACTTCATGCCTCATGATTATGTCATGTCTACATTCATGTACCTCTTGAGTGTTTTGCTAGATGAGTTTGATGGCCATGCAGCCAGGTACTTTAACCAATGTAAGTTTTTTAGTTCTTGATTTCATAGGGTACTTGTGATGTTCTACAAAAAAATGTGGGGACAGTAGGAAACTGGCCTGCCCATAAAAAAATCTTTTAAAAAACAAAGCATAATTACAAACCTGACACTAGATTACTCAAGGCAATAAGCAGCTCTTACTTGCCCAATGTCACTGTTTAACACAATAATAAAATGCACCTAGATAAACTTCACAAACAGTGCAATCAATCAATATCTATCAATCAATACTTTATTCAATCAATCAATACTTTATTTATACACGTAACGCCTAGGAGCTATATAAGCTTGTTCATAATACGTACGTGTGTGAAATTACATTCACAAAGGCCATACCACAACACCGGGAACCTCTTTGCGAACAGCGTGTGGGTTCTTTAACATCCCACAAAGTTACTACAACCAAGGGTTGTGAGACGAGACCTACGGTTTATCGTCCTTATCCGAGAAGACTAGAAAGTCTAACCATTTGCAGATGTCATTACCAAAAGGCAGCACATTCTCCTCAAATAATTTAAAAACCCTGACTGATGGTCCGGCCGAGGTTCAAACCCACGACCTCCCGCACGATAGTCCAGTGCTCAACCAACTGAGCTAACTGGTCATAACTATGAACATAATGAGATGCTACAAATAGATGTTGAATGGATTTAAGGCTTTAAAGAGCTCAGTGGTATCCTGGTTACCCACATGAAACTGAGTTCCTTTCCCTGCCACCCTAACCCCAGAAAAATAGTCACATTAATTAAACAAGCTAAGGGCATGGAATTGAGTTATGGAAGTGATTCATACAAGTGTATCTGACAAGAACATGAGGACTTGGGGATGTTATAGGAGCAAACAGACCAGATAGCACAAAATTGGGTCCAACACAAGCTCCAGTGGACAAATTAATGATGATGATGATGAAAATATATCATTAGAAGTGAACTATAAATACAATACCCACACTCATTTCAATGTTGATTTTAGGTACACAGTTTGGTGCAATGTTGGATATGTTGACAGACAGGTATAATTCAGACGTAAGAGGAACTGATTTACCTCATATAAAAATGTATTTCCAAATATGACCTTCAAGTGATAATGCTATATAAATCAAAATTGATTTAACTTGTTAAAGATAAGGCTGTAACAGGTTTGAAACCAATTGCAGTTAGCTAATAGTGGGCCTATATGTGTCCACCTGACAGTAAACATCCCAGCCAAAGGGTCCATTCCTTTTGTATAATCCAAATATGGGTTTGTGATCCAAGATCACTCAGATTGTGACCCATCAAAGGAACTTGCTAATCCTTGTACAAAGTGGATTCATCTGTTCTGTTGATGTGTCATGATCTGTGTGATTTCTGATCACAAACCCAGATCTGGGTCATACCTAAGGGACACACCCTTAAAGAATGTTATGATTTGTTTCCTGTGTCATTCCAGGTTTCTGGTTTGTTTATTTTTGCACAAGAAAACAGAATATATGCAAACATGATAGATAACTGAGAAAAAAAGTGGTGGTATGTAAATGACAACCGACAAGCTTAAAAAGTGTTTACACACCTGGTCCCGTATTTAGCAGATGGTATTGCATAAATTCATATTGTATTATACAAACCCACTGTTTGCTTGATCTAAGCGTGGTTAGTTTTACAGCCCAGCTACTAGAGCATTGTACCAAGAATTGAAACGTTGAAGAGTCAAAAATTCGTGAAACTGTATTTCCATCCATAGTTCAAATGTTTGATATGTTGCATATAACGTAAAATTCTAGGGTATGTAATTCTATGTTGAAAGATTGTATTTTGGATTCACGATATAGTTATTATTCTGAGTTCATTATTGAATTACATGTGACATTGTAGCTTGGTGGTAACAAGTTATTTAACTTGTTCAATATGTAGATGTTTAACAACTGCCCTGTTGGTTATGCTCTCAGTTTTCTACCAGAAATACACTTTCGTGTTTCAGTTGCTTATCTGTTTGGATATCGCCAGTCACTGGATTCATGTGCAAAGGTAAGCAGGGAGCAAATAATAATTTATCTACATTGTTTACTGTTTTTTTCTTTTACCCATCATTTGTCTTGTGTATTGTATTGCATGCATTGTACCTTATTCCATGACATGTTTATTTCGTGATTTTGATGTGCGCATATTTTGCGACACTTAAATTTCCAATGAATTTTTTATCTTGAATCACTTTAATTTCGTGTTCTTGATTAAGACACAATTTACATTTTATTGGCAATGTTATCTAAAATGTCCTTGAATTTAATAAAAGGTCTTTATGGAAGTTTTTAAGAGTAACATCAAACTTAAGGAAAATGTAACAGCAGGACTAGATGTCAACTGCAACAACGAAACAGTTCTCACAATGTCCACAAGCAGTTCATCTTGTATGTAAATTATTTTTCTTGAGTCAATTGACCACCACAATCCTTGACAATAAAAATTCGATATTATGTGAGCCACTTAATTTTCGCCTCAAGTTATGTTATTGTCCTCGTCACTTTAATTTCGCCAATTTTTTTTGTATCACGAACTTTTACTGTCACGAAAATTTCATGTAATAAGGTAGTGTAGTATAAGCAATGTGTTGTAATTTGCTTAATAAGTAATGTATTATAAATTAGTTGATGCAATGTACATGTAAGTGTAATGCATAGTAAATAAGTTGTTGTAAATAATTTACTTTCACTAGGTTATTGTAAAACTGCATGTAGTGTATTTTAAGTAATGGTCCGCGTAAGAACTAGGCAGGTCAAACGCAAAATCGATTAAAAAGTGTGAACTCTTAATTGTTAATATCAATTAAATCGACGAATCCGATTGGTGGACGGCCAAAAATCGCCGAAAAAACAATGAAAAACCCGACATAAACAACATTTTTCTCCTTAGTTTTCCCCAGGTCCCTCCTGTCTACCTCACGGTCAAATATTAGCATTGTTCTATGCGCCAATCAAAAGTTAGAGCTATTGCACTAGCCTATTGTTCTTTTGCCTAGTTCTTACGTGGACCATCACTTAAGCAGTGTATTGTAAAAGTGTCCTGTGTTGTTACAGTAGCAACCACTTGAAAGTAGCAACCATCTGAAAGTAGGAAAAGGCTGATAAATCCAAAAGTAACAAGGCTTGTTACTGTTGGAAAATTACAGTGCTATAACTACAACAACTATCACTAATGCTATGATTATCTGAGAACTAAAATTTCAACTTCTGTAAATTTCTTCCAGCTCATTACTGAAAGGAGGTGCCAGCCATAAGAAAATTGACCTTTCTGGTAATTTCTTGCTGAGAATCTATTACCACTCAAGGGTACTGTTATTCTGAATCTTTTTACTTCTTAAAGGCATGATCAACTTGAAGCTTCTCCACACGTCATCAATACATTGTCAAACAATCAGATGACAAAATATTTTATTCAAATTTTCATCTCAAAGATGCTCAGTTGATTCTCAACCAGTTTCTGTTCTCTATTGTCTGATACAATATTACAGTATTTTGAATGCATGATTTTTTTTATTGTTTTCTTAATTGATATTAATTTGTTCTATGAGTTGTAAGTGATAGATGTTAGCTGTTTTAGTTTATAAGTAACATAATTACAAGTGTTGTAAGTGCTTGAGAAACAATGAAACTGCCATTGCTAACAAAGAATTGTTCAAAATGTGATAATTATGCATTTGTACAACACAGCCCAGCTGTGATTACAGGGTTGTCAAAAGTAGCTGGCTTCTGGCGAAAATTGCTTCCTACATTGTCATATCAGCTGGTTACTCTGCTTGGCATGCCCTCAGACCCCCCTTTGACACTTGATTGTTTGGAAGTTACTTTTCCAACTTAGCTGCTTACTTTAAACCTTTTTAACAACCTTGTAAGAGGTTGACATTGTTGATATAATGTTGATGGTATTATCCTCATAATGGTCCAGAGACCCTGATCCACGTGAACCAGGTTTAACTGCAGCTATGGGTTTGCGCATCCTACATCACTTGCACATGTAAGAGTCATCAGTGAAAAGCATATAACTCAATACTAAGTTTTTTTGTTCCACAGGTGGTACTTTTTATTATGTGTGCTGGTAATGAGCTATTTTTCTGCATGTTGTACATGGTTCATTTCACTCCAGGACCAGTTGGTAAGTTAGCAGAACAGTCTTTTGACACATCATAAATTGTCAGCCTTTCTTATTGATTACCAGTTATTTTTTAACCAGTCATTTCATACCCAGCTGAGACATTTCATACCCAAGCAGGTTACTGCACATTTGGTTTAAAACAGTAGTCCAAGGCCACTTTCCACTAACCAAATTCATTGATGTTTATTCACCATATCACACGTATATTATAAAACAGTTATTTAAGTTCTAGTGGCTCGGTTATGAAAATTTAATTAAGCAACTTGAACTTTAGCATCTCAGTTACTTATATTCTGATGATCTTTCATTCCAGTTCAGTTGCTCAACTTTGTTCAGTTTATAAGACTATTGATTTGTTAATGTGGGCAGAGCCATTAAAAAATTCTTAACATTTGCAAGCAAACTTCAATAAATCAGAACACCGTTGTTCTTGCTAACTTTCTTTGATGTCTTTCCAAGGAAATAGGTACAAATCAAGTAGAGGTTGGGTATAAAACAACCTAGGAATGAGTATGAATTGTCTGAATGTGCGAGAAAAACAACTGGGTATGAAACACCTTTGGATATGAAACAACAACTGAATACTGCCCTAATATCTTGTTAAGGCTCTGTCCAAAGCTAAAATTTTAACTTTGTTTTATAAATAGTTGCTTTTGCTGGTCAGTCATGTGGTCTGTGGAAAGCTATTGCTTGGATAACTCTCCCTATCTGTGTCCTCAAGCAACTTATTAGTGTCATCCAGCTTGTTGAAGCCTGCATCAACACCGCACGTCTGGATGAGTCAGAAAGAGAAAGAGCGAATAAATGACTAGACGTGGAGGAAAAGTCACAACCTCTAATGAGTCAAGAGGGTGTGGTTTGAGGTCTATAAGTGAGTTATTGACCACTAGTCAGGTCAAGGTGCATGGATATATTTCTTATAATCTTTTGTTTAGTTATACAGTGGAGATTCGATCTCTCAACCAGAAAAAGATTTAGACCAATATCCAGGCACCTTCAGTAAGTACACATGGGGTCAGTTCAATAAAACGTCTAAAAGTGCAATTTACCATTGTCTTACATGTAGGGTCTGAGTCATTACAAAACCATACAAGTATTCTGCAATAAAAAAAAATTATTAAAAACCATGACTTCACTATATATATATATATATAGTTGTTGCGGGAGAAAAAAAACACACAAACAAACTACAGGTTTATCCCTACAAGCCTGTTTCGTGGTTGCCCACTCATCAGGGGATATCCCCTGATGAGTGGGCTCTACGTTCACGTATTGAGCACTGTTTTACGATTAGTCGTAAAACAGTGCTCAATACGTGAACGTAGAGCGAAGTAGTTGTTGCGGGAGAAAAAAAACACACAAACAAACCACAGGTTTATCCCTACAAGCCTGTTTCGTGGTTGCCCACTCATCAGGGGATATCCCCTGATGTTTGTGTGTTTTTTTCTCCCGCAACAACTATATATATTTATATTTATATATATATTTATATATATAGTTGTTGCGGGAGAAAAACACACACAAACAAACTACAGGTTTGTAGTGTTGTAGTGTAAACTGTAGTTTGTTTGTGTGTGTTTTTCTCCCGCAACGACTACTTCGCTCTACGTTCACGTATTGAGCACTGTTTTACGATTAATCAACTTTTACACTTTATATATATATATATATATAAAATCCCCTAAATGTAATTGAAATTTTTATGCCTAAAATTTGTGGTTGTTGTAGAGGTCTCTTTGAAGGTCAACTCTTAAAAAAATATCCATTGAACTGATTTTCCTCTTCTGGTTTTTATAACTTGTCCTAGAAAAATTCTTATCCTTAGAAATTATAATATTTCATAGTACAGGGCCTCTATGAGCAATAGAGTTTTTGCTGTAAATACTGTTGAAACGGGGCACCGTTAGAGAGTCTGACACTTGTAATTAGTAACCTGCAGGGCATTTCATCACAATATTATTTGATAGCACTTGTGGGAGCTCGTCATGAAATGCTTTGTGCATGAGCTTTAACAGAACTAGCTTGTACAAAATAGCTCATTGGATGCCAATCAGCTTGAATTTTGTCCTGTAAGCCTTATTTGTATGGTGTACTCAGTTAGAATTGTGAAAATAGCCTGAAAGCAATGGGTAGCAGAGAACTAGTGTAAGAAATTCATGCTAAAATTATTGTAAATAGAGTGTATATCACATAACTGTATCCAGAAGGGAGCTACCAGCCAGTATACCGGTATATTGCATAGTTCTTTCAGTATTTATCAAATCGCTTGAATCCAAAAAGCTGTTACATTTATGGTTAGAATTGTCACTAGACACAATCTTGGATACTGCTGAAACAGGGTCATTTTTAGCACTTTTACAGTTGTAATTTGCAAGTATATCTATTGTTTTCAAATTCAAAAACAATAGCTACACTTGTAAAAGTCTTATTAAAATAACTTTAGGTAATAGCCAGGGATATTCCAAGTTACTGGAACCAATCAGAATGCTCAAAAATCATTATTCACTAACTTAGTGTACAAGTGAATTGAAAAGTCTATAACTGTGTAAAGTGTAATTGGATATAAATATAGGGTGACAATGAAATGTGAAAATTAAAGACCTGCTTACACAATTTAGTACTGTTATTGTGTTTGTGTCATGTTTAAGTCACCTGTTGGAATTTTGAGTTCACTAGACATTGTTATATAAATGGGGCAAACAGGTGTGAAGGTATGCTCAATCTGGCTTCGGGGCTGAACTTGTCATCCCCGTTTGATTTCACTTTGGGCTGTCAATCTACCTTTTGGTCTCTATCTTAGGGTTCATTGGACTGGGAAATCCAGATTTAGATTTTCAAAATGCACACCCAGATTTTGCAAACAAACAGATTTAGCCTCTGAAATATTTTCTTAATGTTGATTTTAATATTGGATTTCATATACCTGGATCTTTGTGTTTGTTTGGGAAAATCCGAAAACAGATTCACAAAATGGCTGTGGTGAGCAGCCATCCCATCAGTGTACACTTTCAGTAGATACAAAACTGATGCTCACAAAACCCATTTTTCAAATCTGTTTTCGGATGTTGCCAAATGAATGCAAAGGTGGCAAATGTATTTGAGGACTTCACTGTAAATCCAGATTTCCTGACCAGACAAATACACCTTGAGTCTACTAACGTACTTAGATCCTTTTGAGCAATTTTTCCAATCTCTGATGCAAAAAAAAAATAATAATAATAATAATGCTAGATTTTTATAGCGCCATATCCATGGCTCATGGCGCTTTACAATAAAAAAATGTTATTAAAAATAAAATTTACATTAAAAATTTACATCAGTGATAAAAAAATTACTAACAAATAAAATAGCAAAGCTGTAAAAATGAAGTAAAACTAGGAATCATTGAAACCTTTAAATAACAACTGACTAACTTAACTAATTAATTAAGTGACTGACTAACTAACTAGCTAAACTATCTAATCTACTAATTAACTGACTAACCAAAAGTCTAGTTATAAAATTTGTTAAAAAGGTATGTTTTTATACAAGTCTTAAGATCTGATAGCGAACCGCTCCCTCTTATATTGTTCGGGAGAGAGTTCCATAGGCTAGGTGCTACAAAAGAGAAACACCTATGACCATAGCCTATTAACTTGACAGGTGGTACTTTCAAGAGGTTTTTAGAGGAGGATCGAAGATTTCTGGTTGGTACATAAGGCTCGAGCAGTTCAGTAATGTAATTAGGGGCCTGGCCGTTGAGCGCTTTATAGGTTAAAAGTAAAATCTTATAGTTGATGCGCTGGCTTATTGGAAGCCAGTGTAGCTGCTTTAAGACCGGCTTGATATGATCGTATTTCCTTGTTCTAGTAACAACGCGAGCCGCAGCATTCTGGACATTTTGTAGGTGATCTATTAAGAATTTTGGTAGTCCATATAGAAGCGAGTTGGCGTTATCTAGTTTGGAAGTGATGAATGCGTGTACTAACTTTCAGTGTCTGCTAGAGATAGACTAACTCTTATCCTGCTAATGTTTCTAAGATGGAAGAAGCAGGCCTTGCAGGTACTGGTAACATGCTTTTCCAGTGACATGTGCTCATCAAAGATGACTCCAATGTTCCTTACAGAAGTAGATGGCTCGATCTGTTCACCAGACACATCGACCTGATCTATTAATGGGGTGGACGGTGTCGTGCGCTCAAGATCAAAAGCTCCGTCTTTCCTCTGTTTAGTTTCAGCTTATTGCACACCATCCACGAGTCGATCTCAGAAACACATGCTTCTATTTTAGCTATAGAACCAGGTTGTTCAGCGTAGGTGGGCTTAAATGAGAGGCAGAGCTGGGTGTCATCAGCGTATAGATGGTAGTTAAGTCCGTGCCGTTTGATGATGTCCCCGATGGGCGATGTGTATAACAAATACAGGATTGGCCCTAAAACGGATCCCTGGGGAACACCGTAGCGAAGTTCTTTCATCTCTGACTTGGTTCCGTCAATCATCACAAACTGCTTTCGGTTTTGAAGATAGGATCGAAACCATTTTAGCGCATTTCCTTTCACGCCATAGCGTTTTTCCATTCTTTCTAGTAGCAGTTTGTGGTCGACGGTATCAAACGCCGCAGACATGTCCAACAGTAGCAGGATAACGCATTTCTGATTATCTATCTCACAGAGAATGTCATTTTGCACCCTCAGGAGAGCAGTCTCCGTGCTGTGAAAGCGCTTATATGCTGACTGAAAAGATTCCTCTAGATCATTATCGCGTAGATAGTCACTCAATTGACAAGATACTGCCTTTTCAATTATCTTAGATACAACCTTCAGATTTGAGATAGGTCTAAAGTTTGAATAATCCTCAGAGTCCAGGTTGTCCTTCTTCAGCTTTGGTTTGATCATTGCTTCTTTCAGTGCAGCGGGCATAGATGCTGATTGGAGAGACATGTTAACGATGTTAGTTAACACGGGTAGAATACTTGATTTACATTCCTTAAGAATAGAAGCCGGTATAGGATCAAGATCACAGGATTTTTTACCAATTTTGTCCACAAAACTTTCAATCTCTCTTTCTGACATCACCCTGGACTCTGTGAATTCGGCTTGACATGGCTGTTTGTATGCTTCGCAGGACTGGGTACCAGAAGTCACTTCTTTGGATAGCTCCGTTCTTATTATATGGATGCTATCTTCTTGTCAAAAAAGTCGGCAAAATTGTTCGTAAGCTCAAACGTTGAGGGTGCGGTCGGATAGCGTCTATCTACTCTGCGATGTAATAGCTTGTCGACTGCATTGAAAAGTATTTTTGGATCTGACGCATTTTCTGAAATAATAGATCAATACAGGAGCCCATGACCACATGTCATGGGCTCCTGATCAATAGTATGAAGACTTTGCGTCCCTTAGCATTTTATTCACTACCTGGCACTGGTTGACAAACATCTGTCTGTCGACGCACAGTCTCGACGATCGCCAGCGGCGCTCCAGCCTTCGACGTTTTCTCTTGGCCTTACTAATACCCTCATGGTACCATGGTGCTGATGGACGGAGAGTTAAAATAAATAAAACAAATTAATTCACACAATTTGAGAATTGGGCCTCTGGGACATTGGTGGAACTAGCCAGATGAAGTATGGGTATAGTTTTAACATGGTCATTCTATACCCCAAATATGGGCTTATTTTAACCATGGTTATTCTATACCAAAAATATGGGTAATTTTAGCCATGGTTATTCTATACCCAAAATGTGGGTTTATTTTAACCACGTTTCTGCTATACCTACAAGATAGGTATATTTTTACCATGCTTATTCTATACCCAAAATATGGGTATATTTTAACCATGGTTATGCTATACCTACAATATAGGTATATTTTTACCATGCTATACTTAAAATGTGGGTTTATTATATAGATACTGATGATACTGACACTCGAAGAGAAATGTTGTATCTCCGCGCAGCCATGTAATATCCTCTATATATTTTAACCATGGTTATTCAATATTCAAACTATGTGTATATTTTAACCATGGTTGTTCTATACCCAAAATATGGGTATATTTTACCCGTTGTCATTGTATATCCAAAATATGAAGTGGCTGTTACTTACCAGACATAACTAATTGATGACATCAATTGAATCACTAGGTAATCAATAGGTGATCAGTTGATTAGTCAAGGCTTATTGTGGATCATCAATTAGTAATCAATGACTAATTGATAGGCCATAAAATGTTTGGTTATCGATTATTCTTGATTGCATCAATTAGTCATTTATATCATTGATTAGGCATTGATTTCATTCAAAACTTGTTAATATACTTGTTAGTTTCATTCTTGGACTGGTTGGTTCCTATTCAGTTGTTTTGTGATTAAATAAAGAGTTTGCTAAAGCAGGAGCCAATTACTCATGTGCAGCCTCCATATGTGCTGTACCCTTGAATCAACCCTTTCCTGTAAAGAATTATTTCTATAACAGGCTTTTCCTCGAAAATACATTGTTTCTGAGGGAAAGATCTCATGTATAAATACTATATACCCACCACGAGTCCCTAACTAGGTAACACAGGTTAAATTATTCAATGCTCCATTTAATTACGTCAAGGTACCATTCAATTACTTACAGGGTACTCGTGGTTGGTATATACATGATATCTCTGCCGCTTCTGAGGACCTTCCATCCCCTCTTGGACAGCTTTCTTGACATCTTCTACGTTAATTTCGTCACGGATGTATTTGATGCCTAAAACATTCAATCTCCTACTGACTGTTGGGAGTACTCCATGCATACTCAAGGTATTCCCGACTAGCAAAATCTAGTATCTCTTTTCTGGAATAATTCGCCAACACAGCGCTCAAGATCGCTCTATGAGGATCGAATACGAGCCACCATCTTGAAACAGAGTAGTCCACGGACCGTAGGTGCCGCGAGCTGTGATGACAAGTAGCCGCTTTCAAACCACTTTCGCAACATTATACACTTAATGTATGGTTCCGAGGGAAACAGTTAGTTTTGTTTCCCGAGAGTCCTGATGTTTCCCGAGACGAAGTCGAGGGAAACATCAGGACTCGAGGGAAAACAAAACTAACTAGTTTCCCGAGGGACCATACATTAAGTGCTTTGTTATATATTTAGACTTTCCCTTAGCAAAAACAAGCAAACAAAGACGGTACAACTGGCGCGCCGGCAACAACTGCGCAATTGTCTCCCGGTCGGGATACATTTGAATTTGTTCAAGGGCACGTGACCAAGAATCAACCAATCACAGTGCTCGTTTTGATGAATGAAAGTCTAGGTATATAACAATGCATTTTGAAAATCGAAATCGTGATCAATATTCGATTCGGCCCATCGCTATCAAAGTAAATAAAAAATTTACTTGCATTTGCACCAAGCCTTGTTGTTTGTTTTAACCTATTTTTTTATTTTGTTTTTCTTTTCATTTTTCAACATTACTTCACCATTTCTTATTTTTTTCTCGTTTAATTTTAATTTATCCCAGTATTTTAAGTTTCCCTTTTTTATTTTTATTATTATTGAAGTTGTAATCATGTCTATATGTTTTGGCTATGATAACAGTGGACCACCATGGACCCCCTGAAAGTAGCGACCCTCCAAAATTAAAGAAAGGAAAACGGCTGCTAAATCCGGGAGTGTTTCTCCCCACTCCACTCTCACGATCAGTCAACTTCCTGTTAATACAGATGTCTTCAACCTTGTCGCTTTACTGGAGGATAGCTTATCAAGCAATCAGTCATTTTATTCCCCTATTAGCCAAACTTCTCACTGGAGACAAGTCACTGTAGACCATGGTTTGTGATAAATCATTTTTATTGTGAAAATATCAACAAATTCTGAAAGAAGTGACGAAGAAGATTTTGAACGGTTAAAAATTTGCGTGCAACATGGCCAAGAGTTTCACACTTGCTTGTAACCCCGAGCACCAAGTCAAGTAAGTATTGACTCGAAATCCATTCATTTTGCTATTGAATGAAACCATAAAATAATGCTCATGTGAAAAAGGTATTTTTGTAGAGTCTCGCGGTTAAAAAAAGACAATATGCAAATATCTCCTGAACGGAGCAAAATTACTTCTTATATACAGCGCATGTTTCACCTGCTTGTTTTTTCCACAGAAATTTGCAACTATTCTTGTGTGCTAACAACGATATTTTATAAACTATAGCATAACCAAAAGCAAATTTCACTGACTTGGTTGGTTTCGCTTATCATAACGCCGTTTTTAAGCGTTGAAAATCTTGCAGAATATTACTAAGCCGATGGCTTTCCTAAACGAGAATTTATATGTACTAGGATCCCATCTTGATGGCCTCCTGTATGTACTGAGTTTCCAGAATAAAAATTCCCGTTTACTTGTATCATCTTCCTCTGAAAAAGTTTTCGTTCTCAAAGGAAGCTCTATAAAATGGCAACCACGCACTAAACTTTCCCGTTCGGAACAAGACAAATGTCAGAAAATCTCTTTGTTTGCATAGCATTAGAAGAGAATAGATTTCCGTTCGTTATTGTAGCTGTCTGTGAGTTGTGCAAGATATGTCAAAAAGTGTAAATTGCAGGAGCGAAGAACAGAATTTGTATAGAAAGCCACAAAAGCAAGCAAACAAAAAAAAACTGATGTATATAAGTACGAAACTATTTGATTGTGCAAGTTAGATCTAGGACATTACGCTTGCCAGTATACAAAAGTCAAACTTCCAATATTGTCAACATTGTCAGACTGCAATATAATTTCGTCATATTTTTTGATGATTTTAGACTTCGTAAGAAGGGTCGACGGTGTTTCGGTTGTTTCGTAATAAATGAATGAACTTAATAAATGATTGACATTTAATCAAATAAGTGGCTTCCTAGCAAATACGTAATATCCTGAAAACGTGATCATAGTTACATTTTGCTTCTCAAAGTGAAATCAGGGAACAAGTTTCAAGCTAAACTTTACAGAAATACCGTCAAGTTTATGACCATCACAGAAGTTTCAAGTGTAATTTGGTCATTGATGTAACCAAGATCTTTGAGTTTTATAATTTAAAGTTGCTTTAGAACTAAGCAAACCTTATCCTATCAGATCAAATGAGGCAAATAAAGATTCGTTCATTATACGATTTGTGGTGGTTCGTCTGAGAAGCGCTCAGTTCCACGCATCATCGGGCTTTGTTCCTACCGTGGTTTCCAGTAGTTTCCCTGCTGCCGGGCGTTTTTTTTAGAGGTTTTTCCCGGCCTCCAAGTATCCCGCGGATACATTCCCAGTCTCATGCTCTTGCCATGTAACCCATCAAAAGCCATCTCTTCAATGGGACTTACTGACCTGTCTGGCCCCGCTCACACAATCCCATAGAAAACTATCGTAAAATCTAATTTGTTGATGTGAACCGGTCCGGAAAAAGCCGTCCAGCCCTAGTGCATATGTACAGCTTTGTTGCGAAAAAAAAAGAAAAGAAAACAGAAATGAGAAAATAAGTCTCGTTTTTCGATGAATTTCGAATTTCTTGTTCTGACTTTTATTTGGTGATTTTTCCTATACGTGCCAGGCTATCGCTTCCTATTTGGAATGAAAACAAATTTTCGAAATTTTCAAAACTTGGTCAGTGGTCAAATGATAAAATTCTTACTCAATTAGGTTGGGCCTGACCGGATCTCGCGACCTCGAGTTAAATATTTCCCGTCCTGCCCTCCCACTTAGTAAATAAGCACATAATATTTTTCTTGAATTCTGATTATAATTATAACCAGGAGCATGACATTGAGTGGTTTACAATTAGTGTGAGCCACTCAAAAACTTTAACCTCTGAATTATGAGCGTGCTTTAGGTCTGGTTATGTCCAATCTGATTCTATTTATAGGTTTCTGACAAAGCGAACCAGTCGCTTCCATGAAACACGCGACGATAAAATTAAACAGACTAAAGGAAAAGACAGTAAAAAATGGTAGGGTTATGGGATGTGGCTTGAAATGACAACCTCAAAATGTAGTAAGGTTATGTTAAAGCCACACATATGCGCACTGAGGCGACAGTGGTAGAAGGGATAAAACCTTTATTGCTACCAAAAGAAAAGATGGAAACTTGAGCTCAAAAGCCAGCAGTCATGGACAGCTGTTTCGGCCTCAGGTTAGGCCTCATCAGCATGGCACAGCTAGCAGATGAGCTCTGGGGTCTTCTAGCTGTGCCATGCTGACGAGGCCTAACCTGAGGCCGAAACAGCTGTCCATGACTGCTGGCTTTTGAGCTCAAGTTTCCATCTTTTCTTTTGGTAGCAATCAGGTTTTATCCCTTCTAGCACTGTCGCCTCAGTGCGCATATGTGTGGCTTCAACATGCCCTTACTAAAGAAAGACAAGTTACAGATATAAGAAAAAATACCGACATAATCATACAGTATTGATAAATTACGAATTCCGAGGTGTCGCATTTCATCAAGATAAAAAGGCTGATTGGTTTGTGAAGGCGTATCCCTGCTCGCTGTCTATCACAGGATCGATAGTAAGTGCGTTAACCAATCAGATTGCTGGATTCATGATACATTCAAGGTTTCTCGTTAGCAGACGGAAGTCGCACACAACGTCCGATCGTCTAATGCGTGATGTCTTTTGCGGTTTAGACGAAACAAAGATACTACTTTTCTACATTTTTTGCGCGCATTTTTGATGCCTTGAAAAACCTTTCCGGTTCCAGGAAAAGCAGGATACGACATATAATAAAATTTCCCAGGGAGCATGAAGATCTTAGCACTTGAGTGCTACACTGTAAATTCCAGGGTAAATAAAGTTTATTAATTGATTGATTGATGATGCCCCTGAACCCTCAAGAAGTTCGGTGCCTTCAGCGCACAAGTCTACTCGTTGAACCTATTTAACCGGTATTTTCAAGTCTTAAATTTCACGAAATTTAAACAACGTTCTGCGTATGCTAAGTAGAATGGGAATCGTATGTGAAGAAAAGTGTATTTACTCGATGAAGACGCAGAAAGAGTAGCTTGCTATGTAATATTAAAGATATCACATCATAGACGTAACACCAATCTCACGAAAACAATCTTTGACAGCTAGTGCCAGTACTTCTTGGTTGACTATTAATTTTACCCAGCTGCTTCTCAACTCGAATAAGCGCCGCCCTGGAATAAGCGCCGTAAATACGGTACTCTGTTCTCTTGTTTTCTGGTATTTTGAGTGTTTGATCCCAGTTAACATTCGTTGTCCTTCAGCGGATTGATGATTTCTTTCTCTCGATGGGGGTTAAATTCAGATTTAAATGCTGGCCAGGCATCAGGTAGGAAAACTGTTTCGTGGATTCTCAGTTAACAACGGTGTTTACGTTTTGTTTGCTTTGCAAAAAAATCGACATTTTACACTCAGTGAAAAGGCGTCTCGGAAGAGCATAGATTTCTTAACGAGCTGGGAAATGTATCCCATTTTTGGTATAAATATATAATTGAAAGTAACAGAACTTGAAATCCAATAGACCCTTCGTTTCGTACGCATTCTTATTCTTGCTTCATTAATTTGCATTACCATGTCTGTTTGCATTCTGACTCTTCTCGACGGTCACTTTCAGTATTTGGCTAGATTTCCGCAACGTACCATACTTTATTATGCATCCTGTTGCTGTTTTGTGTAGGGTAATGTACGCGAATTTTTTTTTTAAGAACGAAAGAGTACGTATAATTTTAAAGTATGGTCTAGTGTTTTGCTTAGATTTGTTCCGGTGTTGTAGCCATGCGGATAAGAATGTATATACTGTCAAAAAGATTGAGATAGCAATTTTTTCAGTCCGTAGCTTTATCTAGCTTTGCTTAGCCAACGTAGAGGTAGTAACGAAACCCAGTCAAATCTGGAGACGCACGCCTTTGGCCTTATGTTGTCTTATTATTTCAGTCAACGCGCTTCACGCATGAACGCACAGCTTCAAACATTCATAAAATATTTCATTCACCGATTTCATTTTTCAATTTATGAAATCATTCTTCGAAACTTCAATCGAACAATTGTAAATCATATTGAAAGTATTTAAAAGCCCATGGTAAAATTGAAAATAAGACATCTGACGTTATGACAGATGATAATTTTTTTTTTACATGTAACTAATTTTTCGGCTGTGTGCAGTTTTTTTTCGCGCGGGAACAAATTACATGTAAATGAGCGACTGTGTCACCGCCGCATTCACGCAGTTATGCGCTCGTTCGCTTGATTCTTGTAGAAAGTAAACCCAAAATGGCTAGAAATTTCCTTGGTGGGTTTTACCAGCCCGGTAAACCACTGCCTATGTGTGCCAGGGAAGAGATTATTGATCTATACAATAATGGAGTAGGGGTATCGGAGATTTCCCGCAACACGAGGGTAACCAGAGGAGCGGTTCACAAAGTCGTTCAACACTTTGCCCTCCACGGTACGACACAGCCATTTTCTTGTGGAGGTAGTGATCCTATATTAATAACAGATGATATTCTTGAAGTTATCGAAATTTGGAAGCTTCAAAAGCCAAGTATTTATGCTTCCGAAATCCGCGAGAGACTGCTGCGCGAAGGTATTTGCACACCCGCAAACGTTCCATCCATTAGGCAAATACAAATATTATGGTGACAAACAAGAAGTTGGGAATGACTTACAAGAAAATTACCAGTATCCCAAGTGAATATATGACACCAGAAAATTTGGCAAAGGTAGACAATTATTTAAATATAACTTCACGGCTTAATAGAGAGACTTTGCATTTTTTCGACGAATCATCTGTTATTGTCACTTCCGTAATCGCATGTTTGGTAGCGGTTATCAAGGACAACCAGCGATTGAAGTTCAAAGATATGCTTCAAACGCCAATTTTACAATAACTGAGCGAATTCTCGCGCGCTGATTGGCTAATTTTTATCATCAATAAGAGTACAGACACATAAAATTTTAATTTTAGTCTTCATTTGACCTTTTTCGCGTTTTGTTATGCGTCTGTCCTCTTATTGCTCGTGGATCTACAACACTTTGACAATGTTATGACGCAATTTATCATCAATAAGAGGACAGACGCATAAAAAACTGACGTCAATTTGTTAACTACACGGTAAATCTGATGCATAGTATATTTGGTGTCGATCACTTCAATACTATCCCTGGTCCCTCAAATGGACAAGAATTGTTAAACTTTTTTCACGACGTTTTGGACATGCAACGTGACAACGGTGTGAGGATAATTTTACCTGGAGATGCTGTGATTATGGACAATTGTGGGTTTAACCATGGTAGAATAACAGAACGATTGCTTAGAAATATGTTGGAGAGTCGAGGTGCTCAGTTAATTTTCCAGCCTCCTTATTCGCCGCACCTAAACCCGTGTGAATTATGCTTCAGAGAGATGAAAATTGAATTGCGAAGTAATGAACAGTATACTATACATCAAACTGAAATGGCGATAAACGATTCTGTTAACAAGATAAGTCCTTTGCATTCCTTCAGATATTTTCGACATTGCGGGTACTTCTAGAATTGGTTTGATTCCATTTACTTTGTTGTTTCAACGGAGGTACATGTACAACTGATGTAATTACCTTAGTCTTGATAATTACATGTACGCGAATGTAAATAGCGAAATCGCAACGTAGTTATTCAACTTAGTGGATCCAAAATTGACTTTTTTACTTAAAAAATTAGCTTTACGTGCCATTAAAAATAAGGTAGTCGCAAAAACATTAAGGTTTGGCTGTTTCAAACAGAGGGAAAGCATGCAGATGCTGTTTACAACAGCACAAAACTATTGAAATGTGGTAATGCGCGTCTGTAACGCATGAAAATATATTTTTACACAACAGAAAAAAAACCTTTTACAAAAGCAAACGTTACTTTAATTCTTGTCAAGATTCATTTACCTTTTATCGAAATAAAACTTTCTGCCTTTTTGCACTGTATACGTCCAAACGTACAACAAATAAATGAAGTAATCAAATTACATTCAACGGGCCGCTTGCAAAAAGATCAATTTTTATTTATTACCTGTAACAAAACGTTGAAAGAGATGGGAAAAGTTTTGCCCAGCGTAAAACAAAAATCAAATAAAAAGAGAACAAAGTTCATTTTCAACTTGCAATTGGCGTAGGCTAAACAAATTATGAAAGAACTTTAGTCATATTATTAGGCCTCTGAAATGTAAACAAATTGCGAAAAAAAAAACAACACAACGAGAGCGGTTTTTTTGTACCAAATTGCGAATAAAACAGAAGCTAAATAACCTGGGGAACAGCAATACTAACAAGAACTGGTCCATTACTAGCAAAAAGATCCAAAAACGGTGGATCGGTGTAGCGTTATTGGTCACTTTCTGCCATCATTGTACATATTGAGGAGCATGCCAGCTGCCTCGTGTGTTGTGTCAATAAGGCTGCGTAAATGATTTAAACTGTGGTTGTTTTCCCTTGCTACTGGTGAAGCGGAGTAGTTAATACTTCTGCGTGCAGAATCTGAAGGACTGCGATTGTAGCTCCCATAATGACGGCTGGGTGTAGATGTTGCAACAGGCCATGAGTTACCGTAAGGAGCGGGTTGATGACGATATGATGAAGGCGATTGTCTTCTGTACGGGGAAAATCTTGAAGTTGAAGATAATAATGGGACAATTGGAGAAAGAGGATAATCAGTTGACTGATGTCGGTTCTCTGTGACTGGTCCAACTGGCAAACTTTTTCGCCACTGTGCGCCCTTGTCTTTTATGTTCCTCGAGTCTCTTCGACTTTGATGTTTTTCACCTCCCGTTCGTCTGTTTTCAGATCTTGATGGAGATGTCTGTGGTGAAAAATTTGAAGATTCATTGCGATTGACGTACGATTTACAGTCATCTTTCTTCTTCCTTATCATTTCTTCTAAATCCAAGCTATTCTCTTTCGGAACAGTGTGTTTACAGGCAGCTGCAAGAACACGCAAATCATTTTCAAGTGTTGAGCGACATGAGTATTTTATTGGATCACACTCCAAAAGCCGTGGTCGCATTATGCTGAAAAAAATGAGCTTTTGTTCGTCCTTTCATGAGTTCCATCGATTCTTTTTCTTCCTTTTTATCCTTTAGCTTTCTTGTGAGACTTTTGATCTCTCGTTTCGTTTTGTTTATCTCAACTTTGTGATCTGAATGCATTGCCAATATGCCACACTCGTTGTATCCTCCGCATGCGGGTAGAGTGCAAGGTTTTGAAACTTTGTGACCTTTGTAATGGCAGTTCGTACAGGTGAAGTTGGCACTACCATACCAGGGTCGATGTGAAGGAATTTCTTCAAGCGAATGAAGTTTAGCCTGCGCCAGCTGAATGTCATCCTCTAACGATTCGACTTCACGCTGAACTTGTTTGGATGTTTTCTCAAAATTTAATGCATCCTGACTGTCTTTCGATGCCGATGGCGGGACCAGTGAGACGGACTTCCTGTTAGAACTTTGAGTGGAAAATTCCCGAGAATCCTTATTTTCCAAGCTATTGTGCACTTGAATCGACAAACTAAATACTGTGCCGCTCTCTTCTTCTACAACACACTTTTGAAGATGTAGTTTCTCCTCTTGGATGGCGCTTACTGGAATTCCCATTCGAACAAACTTAAAATTTTGAGGCAACAATTCTCCTACTTCGGAGACGATGTCGTGTCTAATTTCTTTGAGCGTTTTGCTTAGAAAAGCTTCTGTTCGTTCGACAAACGCAAGAGCGATGTCATTGCTCTTTATCTTTACTAGAATTTCCGACATTTTCAATTTTTCGGTCGCTTCCGCGCAAAATTTGCAAATGAATGATTCGATTATTCGAAACGTGATCATTATCTTTCAATCTTGCGGTGAAGGCATGTCAATCAAATTAAATCATGAGGTGTTCACGTGAATATTGGAACCTTACGTCGCCGAGCGTTTATGCGTGAAGCGCGTTGACTGTAAGTTATAACCGCTTACTAACCGAGCGCGAGGATCACCCTGAGAAATATTGGACCGAGATCGTGACAGTACGGACCGAGCGCTTGTGAGGTTCCGTACAAAAATGGTCAGTAAGAAGTTTATTATATGGCAGCTAGCTATAGTCGGGCCATTCTTCTATAAAACACACTTCCGAATTAAAATACAAAGCACATGGCCGTGTTGTGATATTATATTACAAATCCCAAGCGAGGAAGAACCTATCAGAGCCGCGTTCAGATTCTCCTCAAGACTACCCTGCCATATTCGAGGTTTTGTAAGATAATACGTGCGGAATTTTTACGAGTTGCCTAGTATTTTTCCCAGGCCCATAGGTGTGAGGAAAAATACGAGCAATGAGTAAAATGTACGCGTGTGTTAACTCGCAAAACATCGAACAAGAGATTCCACTGAATTTTTTATGTCATCAACCCAGCATCTATATTTTTTAGCTAGAGTGCAGAATGTGGCAACTTTCTCATTCGTCAACACTTTTTTCTTTCTCATTAACACTTTTCAGGACCGTAGTGCTACACTTTTTAATAAATTACCTGCTAGAATTAGAAATGTAGATGACTACGGACGTTTCTGCAGTATTGTTAAGCAATGGCTTGCTTAGCATTTTTAAGCGTCTACAAGTCGATTATGTATGACTACTAGTTTTGCATTTTTATTATATGTAAATATAGGTTGTTTTACAAGTATCTAATTAGTTAGGCTAGTATAGTGTTAGTATTTTAGCATAGTGAAAAATGAAGAGCCACTATGTGGAAATGTTTTCAATAAAGGTCATTATTATTATTATTATTCATCATGCAGCAAGCGTGAGCTACATGAAAGTGCGTCACAAATTACATGTTCTTGACACTTGGCGCTTAAACTTTGCATCTTGTCACATTTTTCAGTTATTCATTGTTGCAAAGACTGAAATTAGTTTTAAGAAACACTCTCCAGAAAGTTTTAGTTTCTTTAAAGCTCATCGCAAATAAGTTCGTTGTCCAGAAAGTCAAGTTTGAAAGCTGTTAACAAGTCGAAATTTTGTTCCTGCAATTTTCTTGTTTCTAGTGTACAGTGTAATATGCTGGCATATTTTGTTCTCTTGACCTTAAATGGTAAAATGACATAATTATTGAATAATAAATAATAAGTGTCGCATTTCCAGATAAACGTTTCAGCAACTTTGCCTTAAATAACTCTGCTTGACTAATTTCATGACCAGTACACATATTACTAAAAACAAGACAACAACACCTGTTCTGGCATAAATGACATAATAAGTAAGGAAGCATTGAGGCCTACACAACGGGAACTTATCGGGGTTTCAGAAACACCTGGGAGTATTATTACTCTCCCCTGGATGGGATGCCAGTCCAATGCAGGGTTACCATCAGCAGTATATCGCCTGTACCCATTTATACATCTGGGCGGAGAGAGACAATGTGGACTTAAGTTTCTTGTGTATGGAAACAACACAATGGGACCACCAGGGCTTGAACTCCAGACCTCTTGGAAGTCCAACATGTTAACCACTACACTACTGTGTCTCCACAAATGACAAAATAGTTGGATAAATAATAATGAACTTTATTTAAGTGTCAAGTGTATCTAGCACTGACATACTAATTGGGGACACTGTAAAGCACAAATCAAATCATATTTAATTAAATGAAATTAAATCAAATGAATCAAATCAAATAAATTATAATAATTACCGGTATTGCAGACTGGATTTGATTTTGCTCAGTATTAAACATTGTGAGCATTTTGAAATGAAGTTACAGTCATGGGATTAGGAAAAGACCTAAGATTTTCTCCAATATCTTTTTTTACAGATTCACAAAATATGATCTGTTTGCTTTGTGTCTGGTAATTTTGATTCCTGTGACTGTGATTGTGCTGATATTAGTGTCAATTCTGCCTGGTCTGGGAGCTCCTCCGCTACCTAGCTTTGACGACCCTATAAAGGTATTGACAATGGTCGTAGGATTGTGTGGAGTCCAATTCATTCTGTAATTATGTAACTAATTACAAAATCAGAGAGCCCCAGGACAGTGGAAGTTACAAATAATTATGATGACAGATGGAATTGGGCTCCACTCAGATTTCTCACCTCTTAATCACAACTATTGCAATTTCCAAGAAATACAAATACATAGGATAGTACATAACTAACCCAAAAATTCACCAACATGTAATTTGGAGAATCCCCAGTTTTGTAGGAGAAGTGGTTGCTGCCATGGTGGTCAATTCTGAGTGCACATTAATTAAGATCTGATTGGCTGAGGTACAGTAACTGTCCAATGACAGGTCTCCAGTTACAGCCAAATATCTAATTGAAATGTCCAATAACTGTTATAACTCCACAGAATTATTAGTGATAAATAAGGCAGTTAACGCACCAATCAAATTTGAACAAAAAAAGTACAACTTCTTTTGGTGTTTGTTACCTCTAAAAATTCTAGGGCAGGGCCTTAACAGAAGAATGGTTTGTAAAGCCTGGTTTACACTTGTGAGATAAGTATGAGCAGAAACACAAACATAAGCACAAGGATGTTCACACTAGTGATGAATTGATAAATATCATTTCTGTTGTTTTATCTGTGCATGAAGTATTGTGTTATCATTGTTTGAGATGCTGGCAGTAAGAGATTTTAAGACAACAGGATTTGACCCTTACTCTCCTTTAAGATTAAGGCAGAGAAAAGAGTTTTTACATGGTTCTTCAATAAAGAGAATCAAGATCTATTGTGTTCTTAGAAGAACCCCAGTAATAAAACCTCTCTCCAAAGCGAGGGATTAATATTAAAGACATCAAAGATTCTCCAGATGCTACAGTAAGAACTCTTTTGTTAAGAATTTAATCAAACCAGTCAGAGGAACAAGAACTTTGCTCGTGTTCTCCAGAACTAAATAAAGATGGAAGAAAGCCAAGGTGATGTTGACAGTGTCAAGCAATCAGAAGCAGAAAACAGACCTTGAAAGGAAAGGAATACTGTTTCCCGTTGCTTGAGGATCAAAAGTCATCAGCCTAAAGAGCTGGGAGCTGGAAACAACTCAATAAAGTCGAAAACTGCGTGACTGATTCTATGGACGCGAGTACACTCCAAAACGAAAGAATGTTCCTAGAGACAAAAATGGATACACTGGTCACCAACTACAAACAGCTCAGTGCCCCTCTTGAAGATAACTTAGAAGCCAAACAGGTGGCCTCAATGAAATTCAAGACTTGGGAAGACGAGCATTCCAACATGCTGAAGCAATTGAATAAAAGAGTAATGGAGATTAGACAAAAGGGGGCAAGCACATGTTCATCTAGTTCATTCACCAGGCACTCCAGCAGAGCATCACAAGCCCCAAAGTCAAACAAGTCTTCCTCCACATCAGCATTAGAAAGAAAAGCAGACATAGTGGCTAAGATAGCGAAACCTTAAAACGGAATTGACACTTGCAGATGCCGATGCCCGAAAGATGGCAGCCCTAAGAGAAGAACAAGAGGAGTTAGCAAATTTCAATGTTTCTAAGAAGCTTGCCCTCGCTCAAGCTGAAATGGACGTCATCAATAAGTTTGCAGATAGTGCCTTTGGCGTGTACAATCAACAAGATATCTTGCCCGAAGATGCAGACACTGGAGACCTCCTTCAGGAGTATTTGAGCACCCAAGCCAAGTCAATTGCTATGGTCAGCCTTCCGACACTAGAAACTAAAGTTGAAGTGTCCTCTGAACCCTTGGTCACATCAAAGGACAAATTTGACACCTTCTGGGAGCTCCAGCTCAACTCCCAAGCCATCATAAGCTCACTGACTTCATTCCAAACCAAGATAGCAGTTAAGGTCCCCCTAACCCCTCAAACGGAGACACTCTAATATGGCCAATCTGCTATCTCAGCAATGCTTGCAAGATTCACTGCTGCTTCCAGAACCAGAAACCTTCATGGGTAATTTACTTCAATACCAATCTTGGCTAAAGTCCTTCAAAACCAACATAGAGGGTAAAACAATCAAAGTATCCCAAAGACTGTACTTCTTTGGAAGATACACTGCAGGGGAGGCCAAGGAAGCCCTAAGCAGGTTTTTTCCCTGGAAACAGTTATACGCAAGCAAAAAGGGTCCTATCAGAGAGATTTTGCAATCCTTTTCTTGTAGCGGATGCTTATAGAAAGAGAATAAACCACTGACTCAAGATTCTGCCTAATGATGGAGTAAGTCTCAGAAAATTTTCCAACTTCCTTCTCCACTGCAAAGCAACAGGGAACGAGATCAAGTACCTAAAGATACACATCATTCTCAACAGACACGTTTCTGAATGCTTATCGCCGTTTTATTGAACACTGTATCCCAGGACGGCAAGTAAGATCAGAGCAAGGGACAAACTTCATTTGAGCCAAAAGCTAACTGCAACCAGCCCTTGCCAAGTGTGCTAACCCTCCTGCTAGACAAGCATGGAACCCAGTTGGATGATGAGTCCCTACAGACCCTCATGGTAGAGGCTGAGGCCATAGTAAATACCTGTCCTCTCACAACAGATGGCACTGTATCCCATGAAACCCCTTATGCCTTGACACCAAACCAAGTATTGACGCAGAAATCTCAAGTTTTGTTACCACCCCCTGGGGTCTTTCAGCAAGCTGACATGTACTTGAAGAAACATTGGCACCAAGTCCAACACCTAGTCATTGAATTCTGGTGCAGCTGGAGGAAAGGCTATCTACAGTCCCTGCAGACCTGCCAAAAGTGGACAGGACAATGCAGGAACCTTCAGCCCAGGTGGGAATGTAGTAATTGTTAAGGATGACAACAAGCTGAGAAACAAATTGTTCACATTTCTGTAACATTTCCTGATCAGGATGGATATGTGTGCAAAGTCAAGACAGTCTTAGCCAACTCATCACTTGATATGATTGGTTGGAGAATGAAGGCTCCCCAGTACCTGGAGAGGCCTGTACATAAGTTGTTCCTCCTGCTAGAATGTCACAAAGAAGGAGACCAAAGTATAGAAATGATGATTTAAAGGGAGCCATGTAAATGGTTACCTATTGGTTACCCGATATCATGTCTGGTTTTCTATTATAGCATGAGATGCCAACAGTAAGAGATTTTAAGACAACAGGATTTGACCCTTACTCTCCTTTACGACTAAGATGGAAAAAAGAGTTTTTACATCGTGCTACAATAAAGAGAATCATGAGAATCAAGATATATCATGTTCTTAGAAGAATCCCAGTAAGAAAACCTTTCTCCAAAGCAAGGGATTAATATTAAAGATGTCAAAGATCCTCCAGCCAAAAGTGAGTTACAGGTGCACAGTGCAATGGTTTAATTCTTGCACTTATGCTTGTGATTGTTTCACACCAATTCCTGCTTGTATAAAATAAGCATAACACAAGCACGAGAAAAAGGAAAATGTTTGGTTTTCTTGTGCTTATGCTTGTGCTTACTTCACCTCGGTGTACACTAGTGTCTTTTTGTGTTTATGCTTACATTTACCCTTGTACTTATCTCACAAGTGTGAACCAGGCTCAAGGTATAAAACAGATACACTTGTGCAGTTTTGTGTATATGTGAGCTTTAAACATGATATGGGGGCACTTAAAGTTTTCATAATTTAAGAAGCTTATTGGCTGACTTTGAAACATAAAACTTTGCCCAATTGCCCCTGCAGAGGGCTAATGCCAAAATACATTAGGTTCAAGATCTGAGTTGTAATTTGGTGTATTCTAGATCTGCACCTTGTACCTTAGTTTCAGTATTGTTGACAATGTTATTAATTCTCCCTTGTTTGCTTGGCTTTGTGTTTGATCCTGTAAGTTACTTCAGAAAATGAAACAACTATTTTATTTCTATTGATGGTTTAAACCCAGGAGTCTCAATAGTTGTCAGAACTATTTACACCTGGACAATCAGACTCCACAAACAACTAATTCATGAAATTTATCATTTCAGGGGTTTGAACCCAGAGGTACGGAATTAAGTAATCTGCTTGTGACCCATGATAATTTCCACGATGCATTCCATCAGGGACACCTAACTTTGTTACTCTCCACTTCTCAAAGATTTTCTGACACAACAAGTGAACTCCGTTCAAGAAAAGATTTGACTGGACATGTAGATAAATGCAGAAGTCGATCTTTAACAGAGTCTCTTAATCCCCTGCTCTGTCGAGGCTATCCACTTGAATCAATGGTGCTGGTTTTCAAGACAACAGAGTCAAAGGAGGACTTGTTTGATGCACAGCGACTGCAGACCATGTGTGCAGTGGAAGATGACATTGTACGCAAAAGCCCTGGTTTTAATTCAGTATGTCTTAAAATGTCTGTTGGCTCAACACATTCTTGCTGTTCAACGTGGTCTCTTGGAAACTATGTTGCATTGCTTAACAGTCGTGAATCCTGCAAAGACATAACTAGTGAAGATGTTGAATGTGTGAGAAGTCTGTTAAAAATGTGCTATCCGTACTTTCTCAAACGAAACCTCAAGGGAAACTGTACCACCTACATATACACTGAATCAGGGCACAATGCCACAATAGATCCCAGCTGTGCATCTATTCCATTTGAATGTGTCAAGCACAATGCCGTGTATAACATCTTTCAGTACCTTACGGACAATGAATTTATGGGTGCATTTGGTAATAACACATTTCTCAAGTTTTCTGCCACTTTCTCTCCAGTTTGGTACTATTCACAATTTTTTTTTGATCAAGTGTATGATGCAAGCTTAAAAGAAGGTCTTCCATCTCAAGGTGATATACAATTGGCAGGATTTGACTTTTGGAATTTTAGGTTTGACAAGTTCAGTGAGAAGCTGATCACAGAGGTGATCTTCCCTGCCTTGGCCATGATTGTTGTCTTTGTAATAATGTGGTTTTTCCTTGAATCATTTATCCTTACGTTCTGTGGTCTCTTTTGTGTAATTTATGCCATAGGTCTTGCCTATTTTTTTTACACTGTCGCATTTCACCTGAAGTTCTTTCCGTTTTTGAATCTCACTGCATTTATTTTTCTGGTGGGTATTGGAGCAGACGATGCTTTTGTTTACTTTGACATCTGGAAGCAAACTAAGGCTGCTAATCCCAATGCAAATGTTATGCAACTTACTTTAAAAACGCTGCGTTATGCTGCACTTTCCATGCTGGTAACAAGTCTTACAACGGCATCTGCATTTTTTGCTGGGGTGTCTTCTACTATTACGGCCATTAAATGCTTTGGTATTTTTGCTGGCATGTCTATCTTGTTCAATTATCTCTTGATGATAACGTATTTCCCTGCAGCGGTTGCTTTGCATGACAGGTGGATATTGAAATATACAGGTGGTCAAAAACACGATGCTATTACTTGGTCTGAAATTTATGGAAGAAAGCAAGTCATGAGGGAAGATGAAAATTTGTCAGAGTCCAGGAAACATGAACTTATAGTGATTGATAATTCATTGCAAGAAAGCAAGAACCTGTGCTTTCTTCAGGTTATTGACTATCCATGCTCCCTGTTAGTATCTGCCAATAATTTTTTCCATAAAGTAAACTCCAAAGTGTTTGAGCATTGGTTACCACATGTTGTTATTAAATTTCATTGGGTGTGGATAGGTTTGTTTGTATGTCTTACTGCTGGATCCCTCTGCGTCAGTTTTGTTGCACCCAAACTTAAAGTGCCACAGAGCGAGGATTTTCAAGTGTTTAGTTCATCTCACCCTTTGGAACAGTACAGTCTGAAATACAAGAACTTCTTTAGATTTGAACAGAAAAATGAGGGGATGTCACTCATATTGCTTTGGGGTGTGAAGCCATGGGATAATGGGAATTATCTAGATGCTGATGACAAAGGAACTCTGGAATTTGACGAAGAATTTGGTGACATCTTTACACCAGAGGGCCAAAAGTTTCTGCAGTCGTTGTGCCTTTCTGCTGAAAAGCAGCCATTTTTTGCTGGTTTTTCAAACACTTTTGGCAAATGCCCCATTGATTTTTTATCAAAACTTTGTACAGAAGGTCCAGACCCTTGTTGTGGAAACCATAAGTTTCCTTTTCCTCCAGCTGTTATTGAAAAGTGCATCTTAGCATATGCTGCTCAAAGTGAAACTGGATTGTTTTTTGATGCAAGCAGCAGGAAATTACGTGGTTTTGTCATGAAAATGAGAACAAACCAGGCATTCACCACAGCATTTGAACCCATGGATATTTTTTGGAAAAATGTGAGCACTTGGCTTAAAGATGAGATGAGGAAGGCACCATCTGGTCTCAAGAATGGCTTTGCATCAACACGGGGTATTCGACATTATGCTTTGCAAATTGGTCTCTCTGAAGGGACATACTCTTCTATGGGGATTTCTGTTGCTGTTTCTTTTTCCATTATGCTCCTAACAACCCTGAACATTTTCATTAGCATCTATGCCATCATCACTATTATTGGAGTAATCGCAATAACTATTGGATGTTTAGTGTTGGCTGGGTGGGAACTTAACATCCTTGAGTCTATTGTTATGTCAGTAGCAGTAGGTTTGTCAATTGATTTCACCATGCATTACGGTGTGGCTTACAGACTGTCCCCTGAAGAGAGTGACAGAGCAAACCGAGTGAGATATTCATTGGCACACATTGGGTCTGCAGTAACCATGGCTGCTTTCACCACATTTCTAACAGGTGCAGTTCAATATACATAACTTTGAAAGTACCATACTTCTATAATAATAACATTACTCTGACAAAATGAATGTAAATCTTTAAGGAATTAAGTATCTATGTATAAGGCTACAAATATTAAAAATTCACATAAAGTTTAAAAAGTATAAAAAGTAAAAACCAAACGTTTTCGGCTGTTTGCCATCATCATCATTTTACCAAAATAGCTAAATGAAAAAAAAGCCTGCGCTAATAGCTAAAATTTACAGACAAATAATAAAAAGGGGGAGGAAAATATTTGTAATTCAGTGATACATGCAATTTCCATAATTTCCTTCATAATTGCAAGTGTTTTCACTTGTCACTAGGCTTGATGATGATGCCAGCAACTGTCTTGGCCTACTTTCAGCTTGGTCAGTTCCTGATGTTGGTTATGGTCTTCAGCTGGTTGTATGCAACATTTGTGTTCCTCTCAATCTGTGCTGTGATAGGTCCCAAGGGCAGGTTTGGTCAACTTAGTATCACCCATCTCTTCCGAAAGGTCGGCTTGTGCCGAGTCAAGCCTGACAATACTGAAAATTGTCAGGCTAAGCCAAAACTTGATGACGTGACTACAGCTGGCTCAGAAGCCAATACAATTACTACACCTCTGTAGGACAGGAGACGTAAGCTACATCTACCAGCTGCCTTGGCCATTTGATGTGATTAGTGATTTCTTGAGAGGGCAGGAGAAGCTAAAATGTTGATAATGATAATGTTGGGCAGAGTTGGCACAGTGGTGAGAGCTCTTGCCTTCCCCCGCTGTGGCCTGGGTTCAGTTCCTAGCCCTGGCATCATATCATATGTGGGCTTCTCTTGGTATTCTGGTTTTCCCCTCTCCACAAAAACCAACTTTTGATTTGTTTTGATTTGATTTTATTTCATAGGCTTAAATGTAATTTAAGCTAGTTGACTGCAAGGAGCAATGTTGTGTGTTTTTCCCCTTAGTGGTTTCATCCTGCAGAGTGTTAAGTGTATCATCAGTCAGCGGTTAGCATTTGTAGTGGTTAGCTTTTGTAGCGGTTAGCTTTTGTTGCGGTTACCATTTGTAGCGGTTAGCATTTGTAGCGTTTAGTGTGTTTTACTGGTGATCTTATCATCAGTTGGCGTCTGTGGCATCTGGTGTTTTGTCAGTGGTCCACACATGTGGAGCTGGGTGTTTGGATCTTCAAATGACTCACAAGAAAGCAGTATATTGTCATTTCTGGTGTGCAGCAGGTAGCCATCTTGGCATGTAACCTTCATGGTCAGCAGAGCCCTGGGGCATTTGAATGGTATGACAGCCAGCAGTATTCTCCTCCCTCCCCATTGCCCTTGGCTTTTGTTATATTTGTTTTTCGTTATTGTTTCAGGTTTTTTAGTATTTTTTATCATTAATGTATTATTATATCATTGGTTATCTAGTTATTTTTTTATTTTATTTATTTTTTTCCACTGAGTCTGCTCAGTGTGACGGGTGCCCAGTGTGTGGTGTATGGTGTGGGGGGCTCGTGGCTGTGTAAGCAGGCAGTGCCTTTCAGCTGGGCAGTCTTCTTAGGGTGTGGGCTTGGGCAGTCATTCAGGCACATAGCTTCCTGGGGCACCTAACCTCCACCTTACGATTTTTGTTAAATATGATGTCATTTCATTTGTGCTTTACGTTGTTTCCAATTAGTATGTCAGCGCTAGGTACAGTTGACATTCTTATAAAGTTCATCGTTATTATTATGATTGATAGTGATAATAATGGCAATAAAGACATTGACAATGATGAGTAATAATAATGATGATTGATAATGACAATGAATGGTAATGTTAAAGAAATCAAATTATGGTGATGTTGATGATGATGATGATAATAATAATATTTGAGTGTCAACTGTCTTTAGCACCAACATACTACTCAGGGACACTCTAAAGCACAAATGAAATCAAATCATATTAAATTAAATCAAATCAAATGTTGATTTTTGTGGAGAGAGGGAAACCAGAGTACTCAGAGGAGAACCGACAAACTCAGCCCACATATGACGATGGAGCCGGGAATTGATCCTTGGCCAAATTGGTTGAAGGCAATTTACTGGGTGTTTGATGATGGCAACGTTGATACTTATAATTCTCTCTCAGTTAGTATGCACACTGTAATTGTTCAGTTTAGCAGGCCAGACTTCAATGTATGGCGCACTAAATTCAAACGTTTATTTTGAGATACAATAAATATTTTACAAACCTCGTTTTCTTGGTCAATACAGTAAGGTATCATTCTCAATTTTTCTGCTCCAAGTGGAAAAACTTGGTCCGTAAATTACAGCACGGACCGAGAATTTGGTTTGTAAGAGGTATTTATAGCTGATCTATTGGACTGGTATTACCCTGAGGGTCAGTAGTGTGCATGCAAAACTTTTTTATTTCCAATGACTTATTTTAGGCTTATGTGAATCATATGATTTCTTGTGAAATGATACCATTGTATCTTGACATTTTATTGAATAAGTCCTAGTCATTAATACTAAGATACTCCTGTTATATTCGTAGTTAGCATTTGTCATTGTATATAAACTTTTGTTTAAAACACAGTACAGTTAACATACAGCTCTCAGCATGGCTGTTTTTGTGTTTTCCTGTATGTTGTTTGATTTACCAGTATATTTTAGTTAGTGTACAAAAGTTGTTCTGTTTAATATTTTAGTTCATACATATATATATATATATAAAAAACGGTTATAAAATGCCTCAAGCCAACAAAGAATGCCACTGCGTCAGGAGGATCAATGAAGATTCACAGTCCAAGCCTCACCACAAAAATGAATTTAAAAACGTTAGATAAAGCAAGGACGGACAACTTCTGACGATAAAAAAGTTAAAAAGTTAAAAATTTGATAGAAAAAACGTTTCGGTCTTAGACCTTCGTCAGTTACAGGAGAAAAAGGACGGAAACTAAGTTTAAATACGGTTACAGTGTGGGAGATTACATACCGAAATGAAAAATACTATCGTGCTATTAATACATCGTGATTAATACAATACAGGGAAAAAAATGCAAAACGAGAAATACAATGCTGTACTATAAATTACGTCATACAGGGTGATAATTAATAGACCAAACGAAAAAGATACAATGCTGTGCATAAATTACATTATAAAGCGGGATAATTGCAGAACTAGGTTAAATTCAACCTAAAAACTAAAATAGTTAAAATAGATAAAACGGACTCTTGCAATGCGGTAAATATTACGGGAAAACTAGTTTACAAAAATATGCAGAAGAAACCTACGTTTAAGCTGGACAGGGTTAATAACAAAATCCCAAATCGAGGCATATATATTTATATGCCTCGATTTATAAATCTAATCTAAACAAGCTCATGGAGGAAGGAAATCTCTAGTTTATAATGTTTACTGTGTAGATATAATCTTTATATATATATATATATATATATAAAGTGTATTTAGTAATAGACCCTTTTATCAGCATTGAGTGTTGTTAGAATGGATAATTTAAAACATAGCCATAAAATGGCAAATTGAATATCCTTTGTAGGTTTGAAAAAATACAGTTATAGTCAAACATAATATTATCTCACTTTCCTAACAAGTATTTCAAAATAAGTGAGAAGTGGCAGGGTTTGGGGTCATAAGGCCTATGGTACCTTTATTTTGAGCCAGTTATTTAAGTCTGGATGTAGACATGAAAAAATGGATGTTCTGTTTCATTAAGGACTAAGGACAATCTCCACAATCTGAATTATCTACCTCCACAGATGGTACTGTCAGATCTATACTCTGTTCTAGTTTCAGACTTTTATTCTCTTTAGTTAGACTAGCCTCCAAAAGCAAACAATAAAAGTATGATGATAACAATACAGGTGGTAGGTTCATATGTAGAATCATGATCATTGTAATTCCCTTGCAGATATGGTATGACATTATTTGATTTATCTCTTGCAAGATTTTCACCACAGCCAGTAAGAAAATTTAAACTATTTAAATTCATGATTTGCAAAAAGGAACTGTGCTAGTCATGGTCAAAATTGACTTAAGTTCCCATGTTTAGTTGCAATGTTACCTTAAGTTGATTACCCAGTGTGCTATAAATTTTTTTCACTTTCTTCTGCATTCCCAAGAAAAGTGGTTCAGTTACCTGGGTGTAGTTCGTTGATTAAGAGTGCTCCCTCATATTATTACTCAAAGTTAGATTGTTAAGAACAAGTATAAATAAATATCATTTAAATTAAGTTTGTTGGAATGATTTGTCAGTGGGTTATGCTAACAAAAGTAGACAGCTTTTCCATGTCCCTAACAAGTTGAAGTAGTCAAAAGAAACCTTACACTTGCTATTGTATTATAGATAGCTTCAATACTGCTCCATAGGATTCCTTAACTTTCCAAAGAACAGTGACACTGCATATGATCCACTAAAACACACTGTATAATAAAACAAACAGTACAGTACTGTTCAGCAGCTTTCCAAAGAATGGTCACACTGTATGGTTTGATCCACAGATCAAAAAGTTAGAACCCACACTGTAAAGTAAAACAAACAGTACAGTACTGTTCAGTAGCTTTCCAAAAAATAGTCACACTGTATGGATTGACCAACAGATGAAAAAGTTAGAACCACGCTGAAAAGTAAAACAAACAGTACCATGGTACAAAGTGAGACACGTCCAAACCAGGGAATAAGATTCCCAACCAAGTCTCCTGGTTGGGACTAGTCTCATTCTTCTAAATTTGGGATTTTGAGGGTTTAATCTTTAAATACCCTAAAAATCCTATAATAGGAATTTGGTATTTTTTCCTGTGTGTACACTGCATGATTTGATTCATAGTGATGAATTTTGATTCATTGATGCATAGTGAAACAAACAGTACCACAGTACGGAACTATTGAGAGAAGCTTTCCAAAGAATGGTCTCACTGGATAATTTGACTTTTAACTGTACAATACTGTTCTGTAAGATTGGACTAGTAACTTGCTCATGCTGGTTGGTGTTATCCACATTAGGACCAAATCAAGAGTGAAAAGCTTGATTTATTGAGACCAGTGACAGGAAATACTGGAGTCATTTACAGAGAGAGGCTTGGCTTTTCTTTAAACTGTACTTCCTCTTTGCTTTAACTTGGACAATTTTCCTGTTGTCCCACACTCCATCTTCCACTAAGATACCAGTTAATAAATTGCCATATACGCACCCTGTGTCAATACCTGTAGCGTGTCGATACTGCTGAAGTCCACGCCGAGCATCATGTCCAAAAATAACATGCTGTGGACCTTCCCAAATAGATGCCCAAGGAAACCCTTTATCTATATCTGACGAACCCTGAAACTTCTCAGGCTGATAACTTCTCATGAACAACATACTTTGAGGATCTTGATTCTGAATTTCGATCCCAGGAAGAACGCCTCCATGAACCACCAGCACATTAAATAACGGAACGCTGATCGTGAAGGGGAGATTCTCCAGAAAGTCTTCGTCTTCTCGGGTGAGATCGTAAACAAATCGTAGTTTATCTCTGACTGGTTCGTTTCTCCTTTTATGGAAAATTTCGGTCAGAGTTGATTGTTCGTGATTTCCACGAACTGAATAAGAACCTGTCCTCTTTGCAAAGCGAATTACTTCCACAGGCTTCGGCCCTCTGGACACGAGATCACCGACAAAGATTAACACAATCTCACTTATACTGTCGGCAGTTTTACATTTGTTGTACAGCTCGACAAGTTCGTCGTAGCACCCATGCACGTCCCCGACAAACAGGACCTTCTTACCCTCAAGGATAGAAGAAGCAATTGTCATATGCAGTATTTTGGGGGTTAGGGTGACTTTGTGACCCTTGTCAGCCTTAGTACTTGAGAAAGATCGAACCTCTCTTCTGAAAACCAAACCAACTTTATCCAAGAGGTCTACTAAGAATTTCAGTGCTAAATTCATAGCAACCGCCATGTTGATTTTAAGCACTTTTATCTATGTATGAGGTCATGAATTGTCTACAAAGTAAGGATGCGCCTGACCGAGCGGACAAGAACGTCGAGGTAGCCCACAGGTAAGGCACTAATATTATAATCTGCTCGATATAAATATCACAAACGGTAACCTACACTCCTTACCTATATTCACACGCATTTACCTGCATTCATACGCATTTACCTACATTCATACGCATTTGCCTACATTCTTACGCATTCACCTGCACTTACTGCTGTCGTGAATAGCTTCAAGATCTCGACAAAAACAGACGCATGAGAACCGTCACAATTCCTTGTTTAATGCTCACCGATCAAAGTTATTACACAAGCCCTCTTCTTCTCACGCTTATGTTATTTTATCCAGAATTACAAGTAACCTGAGCTGAGAAACTATCTGTTGACAGATCCGCTCAGTGTTCATTCCGTAACGCAAGTGTCACACAATCATTCTAGTTCGCCACACTGCGTTCACTTGCACCAAGAGAACATGAGGGACAGATCTGTCCCTCATTTTCTCTTGCTTACACGCATTCACCTTCACTTAATAATAAAATAATAACAATAATAACAATGATAATAATAATAATAACAACAATAATAATAATAATAAACGAATCTTTAGACAGGATTAACCCATCAGTACTATAAAGTACTGTTATCTAAGGGGTCCAGATTCACTTTCACTTACACGCATTAACCTTCACTTACATGCATTCACCTTCACTTATGTGCATTTACCTTCACTTACATGGAATCACTTTCATTTACACGCATTTACCTTCACATACATGGATTTGCCTTCATTTACAGGGATTCACCTTCACGTACACGCATTTACCTTCACTTATATCCACTCACCTTCACTTCTATTCACTCACCTTCATTTGTATTCACTAACTTTCACTTGTACGCACTTACCTTCACTTATATGCACTCATCTTCCCTTGTTTTTTCATCACCTTCACTTGTACGCACTCACCTTCAGTTGCACCGACGCACTCCCCTTCACTTGTATTCATTCATCTTCACTTGTACGCACTCACCTTCAGTTGCATACACTCACCTTCATTTGTATTCACTCACCTTCACTTGTATTCACTCACCTTCACTTCTATTCACTCACTGCTGAAAACAAAAGATAATGACAGGTCTACACGGACTCCCCTCGTGAGTTGTGGTAGGGATGCATTTTAGCCTTAAGTCAAATCTTCGCTCTAACGAGCGTATCTTTAAGAGATTTGCCTCTCTTGTATGATATAATTCGGAGGCTTTGTACAAATGCTTTTCAACAACGGCTGGTTTTGTATTACAACCCAGTTATCCATGAAAATTTTCTTTAGCCCACGCACTACTGGGTGATATGTCGTGACAAATGGCAAGACTCTCGTTTGAGTATTTTTTCTTTGTTGGAATGCCAACCTTCTGTCTTCGAAGCAGACTCCTGTTAGGGACCTCTCAATGAAGATATTAGGGTATCCTCGCGTTTTGAGGCGTAGTTCAGTTGAAGTTTGAGAAGCACTCTTCAAAGGTAGTCTGTGAAGAGTTTGTTCTAAGAGTCTTGTTGCTACGCCTTCAAGGGGATAAAACCTCGGCTTGTAGTAGGTCCTGATGTCCAGGATAGGGTCAGTTTGAAATCTATCCCCTTTGTATACTATTGTGTCGATGAAAGAGATTTCCCTTTCTGAAATCTCAGCTATGAATTTGATCGAAGGGTGGAACTGGTTAGCTTGTTCAATGAAGAAATTAATGTCTTGCTTGTTTTGGTTCCATAGGGAGAAAACGTCATCGATGTAACGTTTCCATTCTATTGGCTAGATTTTTGTGAGTGCATACAAGTAAAGGTGAGTGAATACAAGTGAAGGCGAGTGGATAAAAGTGAAGGTGAGTGAATACAAGTGAAGGGGAGTGAATACAAGTGAAGGTAACCAAATACAAGTGAAAGTAAGTGAATACAAATGAAGGGGAGTGAATACAAGTGCAAGTGAGTGAATACAAGTGCAAGTGAGTGAATACAAGTGAAGGTGAGTACGTACAAGTGAAGGTGAGTAAATACAAGTGCAAGTGAGTGAATACAAGTGCAAGTGAGTGAATACAAGTGCAAGTGAGTGAATACAAGTGCAGGTGAGTGAATACAAGTGCAAGTGAGTGAATGCAAGTGAAGAGTGAGTGAATACAAGTGCAGGTGAGTGAATACAAGTGCAAGTGAGTGAATACAAGTGTAGGTGAGTGAATACAAGTGCAAGTGAGTGAATACAAGTGAAGGTGAGTACGTATAAGTTAAGGTGAGTGAGTACAATTTGGCGAGAGTTGATGTCTTTGCCATATTAGGAAATGCCATATCAAGAGAAAATGAGGAAAGAGAACATAACCCCGTCTGATATGATAAGGGGACATAATCTATTTTTAGCGGGGAATCTATTTATATCTTGTTACATGGCTGCGCGGTTTCCCCATGGCGTATTGAAATTACAACCACGTGATGAGAAGGACATTAACCACTGGTCACTTAAAATAGTTTCTGGATCTAAAAATAGATTCTGTCCCCTTATCACAGTAAGAGAACCCAGTATGATAGATGCGTTCTCTTACCTCATTTTCTCTTGATTCTGTCCCCTTATCATAGTAAGAGAACCCAGTAATTGAAGATGCGTTCTCTTACCTCATTTTCTCTTGATTCTGTACCCTTATCATAGTAAGAGAACCCAGTATGGAAGATGCGTTCTCTTACCTCATTTTCTCTTGACCATACATGGAATACACATGTAGTGCTCTATATGTATGCTAGCATGCAGTTCTTACCCTCGGGCCAGTATACTCCCTAGTTCGGCCCGTGGACTCGGTTAGTAAGTGGTTAGTATCTGCACCCACCGTGGGATGCAGGATCAAGAATGACAAGTATAGTGAGCTATCGCCCTGAGTTAACGAAGTTCTTTACTGCTATACTCTCCATACTTCATTTGTACATTTGATTAATGCAAAAGTTCTTTCAAAGTATTGACCAATACTGCATTAAATTTATCGAAACAGGATACAAAAATACTTTTAAGAGTTGTTATGTCTCTATGTAACTAAGACCGAAAACATTTCACCTTCTCTTTCCAGAAGGGTTTCAGGGGTGCTAATTTCCCCCACCTGTCCCTCCCTCACAACCAAAACCTTGTCACAGTTTTTAATAGTACTCAGTCGATGAGCAATTATTATAACTGTGGCATTTTTTAATTCCTTATCTACAATGCTCCAGATTTGTCGTTCTGTTTTAGGATCCACGTCAGCGGTCGGCTCGTCCAAGATGACGATTCTGTTTTTCTGAAGGAGCGTGCGCGCCAAGCAGACAAGCTGCCGCTGACCGACGCTCAAGTTTTCACCCCTCTCTGCCACCTCGTACCCAAGCTGCCCTTCAAGGCGCTCGACCAACGGCATCAACTGAACGGTTTCCAAAACGCTCCAAAGTTGATCGTCCTGGTACTTTTCTAGGGGATCGAGATTCTTTCTTAGCGTTCCACTAAAGAGGAACGGCGTTTGACTGAGGACGGTGAAACATCGCCGCCATCTTTTTAGGTCAACCTCTTTAATACTAACTTCATCGATCAAGATTTCACCTTTAGGTTCAGGCATGCGCAGAATTGCTGCCACAATCGATGACTTCCCGTCACCTGTTCTACCCACAATACCCATCTTGGTTTTTGCTTGAACGTCAAAGCTCACATCCTTTAGTACTTGAGGTCCACCATGATAATACGTTAACAAAACATTTCTCAAGCTCAAGTTTCCATCACGTGGCCAGTCTTCGGGTGGAGTTGTTTCGACCTTGTACCCAGGTTCCGAGGCGAGTGAAGCATACGTCATGATTCGCTCCACTGATGTCATGTTATTCTCAACATCCGACAAATACCGGAAAGCGTAATGAGAAAACAATCCGGTTTCAATGGTATAGGCAAGGGACAGACCAAGGAGACCTGTTTAGAAATAAAATACAAGCAGTAAGTGAGAAGACTGTTCCTGCAAGACCTTTTCCATTGCAGCAATGTGCCTTCGCGAGGTTAGGGGTTCAAGTCAAATTCTTGATCTTTCTTTTGCCAGGCTGAATCGCATTTGCGTAAGACCTTACTGCAAACATTGCAAATACTTTTACTGGGTATCACACCACTCGTAAAAATAATATGAAACTACATCCTGGACCGTAGTGGCAGATCCTCACTAGTGAGGATATGGATGACGTCATTTCCCGCCTTGCACAATTCATTTTGTTTACAAGCTGCCAAGTTAACGTCTTAACGTCGATATAATAAAAAGAAAATTACACGTTAGCTCGAAGATATGAATTTTATGTTCTCGTCATTATATTGAATGATGTAAACGTAGAATTTAACTGAATTGTGTCAGTACGGTTGATTGGCTCATAATTTAGGCATCGCTTTCAAAGCTTCTCCTAGTTTAGCGTCCTCCACTTCCTCTTTGTCTTTGTTTTTTACAATTGTCTTGGTAATGGGATTTTGCCATAGTTTCATTTTAGCATCTGACAGTATTGAGAGTGAAAATTGAAAGTACATCTACAAAAATATGTTTTTCTTGAATAATGCGAGACCGGGCCCGTGGGCGGTTTTTTGGTGGAAGGGCGCAATCCAACAAGGAGACGGACGAGACGATCGCCGGAGGCGCGAACCTTTATGGGGGTCCGGGGGTATGCTCCCCCGGGGAATTTTGAAAATTAGACTGTCCGAGACTGGAGCCAAAAGGGAACTTAAAAACGTGGATATTACTTAAACTTTTGAACTTCTAAATGGATTATTTTCGGCGCAGAGACTACTTTACCATGAGAGAATGAGGTACCTCATTCTCTCTTGACTTAACGTATGCATTTTACAGTTTTAGAGAATGCCACTATTTAAAAAGACCAAAATTGAAATAAAGTTGAAGATCCGCATTATTCACTTATTATTATAGTGGGATGTGCATAAGAGCCAATGAAGAGCCTCTCTTGTCATGCTGGCTCTCTTTAAAGTGTGTAGTCGTCTTCGAGCACTTGTCCTTCAAGGCTTTCGCAGCGGTGCTGAGTCACTTCTGCTTTGGTTTCAACAGAACAGAACTATATTCTATATATTTTTTACCAATTCACTTTTCTTAAATCGTTGGTCAACAAAATAGTGGACCTCCTCAGCCTGTGGGGGGCGGGGTCGCGGGAGCACCCGTCGCTCCCCCCCCCCCTACCATACGGGCCTGGAGACGACGCCATACGGGCTGGCGACAATTTTGTTTGAACTTTGACAGACCTGCGACGAACAGGCAAACTGCATTATGTGTCAATAGACAAAAACGTTTAAACACTATCCAGTCAGTTGTAGTCAAACAAAACCCTTGTCACCTTCGAGTCGTTCAGAAAACCGTGAAAAAGTATTGCGGGAAAAATTGGACCTTATACAAAACTGTTTCTTCTCAAATAAGCGTCGAAAACGTAACCCGTCTTCAAATCCGTCTTCAAAAATTGGTGGTGGTACATAACGAGAGAGCAAAAAGTTAATTAAGTCATGTGTGATTTACCTGCTTTTTCAGAGAGAAGGACTGAGACAGTTGCGACCAGGGCTACAAAAATAGAGAACAAAATCTCGCCGCGTACAGTGAACCATCGGCTGCTCGAAATCACCATAAAAAGTGACTGATTGTGCTCATCTTGTAACCTACAAAGGAAAATTAAAAAGTTTATCCTTCTTGCCCTCAACGTAAGACATAAAGCGATATCAAGCTCTTTGCATGTAGTGATTTCGTTATCATGTTTTGAGAAAGAACATCAAAGCACACAAATCTTTCAATAACAAAACAGGAGTTTTTTCCTCCAGTTTGGGGCGCCTGGCACCACCACAAGCGAAACGGGCAATATGATTTATATAACCATGTATTGGGTTGGACAACATAAGCCGTAAACTCGTATGGAACTATTTCTTTGCGGTTAAAATACGTTAGTTCGTGGCAACAATATCCGGGCATTGTGTGTTTTTTTTCTACGAGCCATGAATTGGGCGTTTTAACCATAGTTAATCCACTAACTATGTTTCAACAGTAATGAATAAACGCTAGTTTCCTGCGACATTCTCACCTGTAGAGCCGATTAATGAATTCTTTTTCCATGCTCCTTGTACGAATTGTATCTAAGCCATTCATTGTCTCTGAGAAATGTGAGAAAACGGGGCTTCGGTAAATCGACTCCAAGCGCTTTAATTCACGAGATATCTTCATAAAGTACCAAGCCAAGTTTGCGAAAGCTAGCGTGATAGGCACGGATACAGCAAGAACCCAGAAATTAATCAGTAAAGGTACCAAAATCCCAGAAATCATAACTAAAAGGCACTGGATAGAAAGAGAATACTTCTTGGGCAAAATTTCGTCAGAGCAGCCAATGTCCTTAGAAAATCTGTTCAGAATCCTTCCGGCAGGATTTGTGTCGAAAAACAAGACGGGAGCTTGAAGCAAAGCGATGACCATTCTGTCATGGAGGCGCTCAGAGGATTTAAGACAAAGAAAGAAGAGGAGTGCAGTTCGTGTAAACGAGCAGAGAAAAGACGACGTCACAAGACCAGCAAAAATGCTTAAGTTTGTCAAATCCCTTTGGTCTTTCCACGACATCTCAGTTAAATGAAAGAGCCAGACATCAGAGGAAGCAGCAACCACTAATAATGATAGAAACAGAATAGGTTACTTCGTTGCCTACAAACACTTTCTTTTTCTTTTTTCAGTTTAAAAAAAGAACAGCATTTAACTTAAAAAAAATACTCCATAGCTTTCCAAGAAATGATCCAACTAATTACATAAAGTTATCTACTGTAAACTGAGAAGTTACAACCCGCAGTGTATAGCAAAACAGTACCGCAGGACAGTGTTTTCAGTATATTTCCAAAGAATGGTCACACTGCATGGTTTGATCCACAGATGAAAACGTTAGAACCACACTGCATAGTAAAACAAACAGTACCATAGTAGAGTACTGTTCAGTAGCTGTACAAAAAATGGTTATACTTCATGGTTTGAGCCACAGATGAAAGAGATAGAACCACGCTGTATAGTAAAACAAACAGAACCACAGTACATTACTGTTTAGTGGCTTTCCAAAGGTCACACTGCATGGTTTGTTCCACCGATGAAAAGCAGGGCTAGTAACCTCAAAATCAGAGGATACTAACAGACGAAGGTAGTAATATATCCACAACGGATGCAACCTTTTCCTACGAATGCTATTAATTTATTTAATTAATTGCTATTAATTTATAGTATTAATTTATTTACGCTTTGGTGGGCCTAGAATAATTAATTGGCCATAAGCCCATTTCTTACCTTGGACCACGAGATAAAACACCACAAACGCAATGAGTAAAACAGGATGAGCTCCAACTCTGAAGAAATCACTGTACAGTTTCAATGAAATCTTCCCGATCGCTCGGTCTTCTTCAGATACCTCCAACTGATGCACCGGCTCCGGACCGTCAGCCGTTCCTTGATCCGCCGGGGGAATTTTGGAAGACTCGCTATGTTTTTTCCTATGGACTACACTTCCCCGCTCATCCTCGCAAGGGGTAGCAGTGGTTAAGACTTTGCCAAGGGTTCCATCTTTTAGCTCAGAGAAAGTTCCCCTCCCCAAAACGTAACCTCGATAAAACACTACGATTTGATCAGCGACCTGCATGTGTTTCTCGTCGTATGTCACGAACAAACGGGTCTTTCTACTCAGCAGTTTGCAAATACACTCTTCGAAAATTTGTTTACCGACTTTCACGTCGACTGAACTGAGAGGATCATCTAGAAGGTAACCGTCTGCATCTGCGTACACTGCGCGTGCTAGACTAACGCGTGCTCGCTGTCCACCACTCAGAACGACACCGCGCTCTCCTACAAATGTCAAGTCACCATGAGGAATCCTACCAAGGTCCTCCCTCAGGGCGCATGCGTCGATAATCTTGTCATATTTGACAGTATCGTACGGTTCACCAAACAGAATGTTCTCTCGTATAGTTCCGGAAAATATCCAAGCTGCTTGAGACACGTAAGCGAATGTTCCCGGAAATGTGATAGTTCCCTCTGACTGGGGAAACTCACCGACGATTGAAGACAAGAAGGTTGACTTGCGGCTGCCAACCGGCCCTGTAATCACCGTCAAACTTCCCTCGGAAGTTTCCACATTTACATCACATATAATAACCTGTTGATTGTTTCCTTGCAACTTGCATGTCAATCTGGAAACTGACAATCCTGTCAAAGCTTTCCTTGTTGGTTTCTTGTCCATTTCAGTGTCGATTGTAGCAATTCCGCTTGGTTCCAGCTCTCGGCAAGCGTCGTCCGATGTAGACGGTGACTCGAAATTCCTTTCCGGTGTCAATAGATCGTCTTCCGAGCTTCTACGGGGGAAATCGTCCGCGACTGGTTTGCCAGAAAGGTCTGCACTAGCGCAAGGAAGATTCTTAACCAGAAGAAAGCTTTCCAATCGTTTTAATGACACAAATAACTCAAACAATGTTTGGAATGTATTTCCTAGTCTTAATATCAGAGTCTTTCGCATGATATTGATAAAACAGAGCAACATGAATGTTTTTGCTGGCGTCAAAGTTTCGTGTGTCAGAATAAGAGCGGATGCCGACAGAAACGTGGCCACGGACTGTGCAGTGAATGGAAGACAATCGATGGCTGATAGATAAACACTCTTCTTAGCAATCGTCAAGATTTCACCTCTGAAAGTATAAAAAAGTCCTCGTTAACAAAGTGTTCGAAATCACAGAGATGTATTGATCGCTCGCGTTTGACTTTAGGCAGACCGTCCAAGTCCAGTCCTGCCGCGCGTTTCTCGAAAGTCCAGCCTGACGCTTTCGGGTGCAATAACTCACTTTGTAGATTTTGGTAACGAAAATGCTTTTTTCCTTCAAATTTTGTCAGACAAGACTTACATTATATTTTTGTTCATTTTTGATAACAATACTTCCTTGCGCGAGAATTCTCCATTGAGGCAGCAACATTCCTTTATCCGACGTTGAACATCGGCTGCAGCAAAACAACTAACTCAGGCACTAGTGCAGTGATCTGTATGAACAATTAGAAAATTAAGACGGCAGATGCTCTTAAACTTTTAGGAGTAACTATTAACTCCAAACTAAATTTGTCGGAACACAGCCTGTATAAAGGCAAGTCAGAGAATCGGAATATTAATGCAACTAAGAAATTTAATCCTCGCTAAGGCCAAACTTCAGTTATACAAGTCAGCTGTACTACCTTACCTTACTTCTGTAGAGCTAGCGATGCACGCAAACTTGAACGACTACAGGAAAGGGGCTTGAGGGCCTTTTACAATGACAAGCATGCCAGCCATACTCAGCTATTGGAGAGAGCCAAGTTGCCAACTCAAGCGAACAGGCGTTTACAAGACCTCTGTATTTTCATGTACAAAGTTAAACATAGACTATGTCCTAATAGCATCTGTAACGTTTTTAACGAGCATATTTCCGCATACAACCTGGGACAATCAAATGTTTCTACTCCTAGATACAACACTGTTACTTATGGGAAGCACTCTCTGCGTTATGTAGGACCCAAATTATGGGGCAAACTGTCTATGGCAAACAGATCAGCCAAGACACTGCAGGCTTTTACAAACTGTATTCGTAAAATGTCTAAAATGGATATAACTCGCTTCAGTAATCGACATCGGCTGTGAGGGCTGCTGCACATAATGCCTTTCATGTTATGTATCGTATATTTATATATTATATTTATTGTATATTTATAGTATATTTAGTTTATTTTTATACAGTATATTTATTTTTTATTAGCATTAGTATAGTTTTTTAGCAGTGTCACCTAATTAGTATGGTGTATTATCTCCAAGCCATAAGGTTTTTGACACTTTAATAAATACGCTTAAATACTCTGTAGAATTTTAATAAACCATATCCTCTTAGCTGAGACCAGCCAAATTCTGCGAAGAAAAAGAGATAGATGGGCTTTTCTTGCTGTGATAGTGAATTTGTACAGCGCACATTTTCATATGAATATGTTCAAAGGCGCTTTACACTTCTATTGAGTGAGATCGGACGTCAGCATGTAAAGGCGCCTCTGGCTGCCGCTATCAGTCCATATATGATCTCACCCACCCACCCACCCAACCCATGCATGAATTGACAGATGAAACCAGAGGTGATAACAGGTAGGGATAGACAAACAAACCGGGAACTACGTCCCCTACTCTTTTCGAACAGTGTGTGGGTTCTTTAACGTCCCACAGATTATTAGGAACAAGTGTTGTGAGACGGGTCCTACAGTTTATCGTCCTTATCAGAGAAGACTAGAAAGTCTAACCATTTACAGATGTCATTACAAAGGCAACACTTTCTCCTCAGTTATTTTAAGACCCTGAGTGTTGGTTCGGCCGGGGTTTGAACCCGCAACCTCCCGCACGCTAGTCCGTTGCTCTACCAACTGAGCTAACCGGTCCAACTGAACTAATCGGTCGGCTGTGTTTCTCGCGAGCAACAAACGAGCTATAAATACGACGGCTAAGGTTAAATGCACGGGTATATTAGCTGCATATAAGCTACTCTAAAATCTGAGGGTAAATAAAGTAATGCATGTGTGTAAACCACACGTTTTTTAGAATGGTGAAAGTGGAACTGTGTATGTGCTCGAGACACAGGAAAGTCATGCAAATTTAAGGCGTGTCAACCCGAAGTGCGCATGCCCAGGCTTACCTTCGGACTTCCTTGATCTTATCTCTGTAGTCATCTTCCCACGCATGCGCCTTGATGGCACGGATCCCGGACAAAAGTTCATTTATGAGTGAGATCCGCTGATCAGATAGCATAGCGGTCTGCTCTCGAACTTGAGCAGAGCAAAACGAAAGTTTGACTGTGAAAGGGATAACGATCAACAGAAAAGCCACGCCCACGAGGGAGTTCCAGCCAATCAGGTACACCATAGAAAGCACGACCGCTGGTAATTCGATTCCCAGTGAAAATGAACCAAAGATCCACCTGGGCACTAATTCTACTCTCTGAATATCATTGGATATTAAGTCCATCACTCGTCCTTGAGTGATCTGCTGTAGGCTCTGTTTACTGACACGTAGAATCTAAAACAAACAAAAAAAGGTTTAAAACTAAAAATGTAAGAATGAAGGTAAACACGAGCAACATGAGGTCCAAGCGCCTGGTTGATAAATTTTAAAGAATTTAAGCAAAATGTGATCTTTGCTTACGTGTTTTAACAACAGGCTCATAAACAGGCAAGAAATCTCGATTTACGTTGCTGAAGATATAGCCAGAATTTGCTTTTGTAAAAAGCACCCACCCTTCCGTAGGTAAGTCAGAAAACACCTGAAGCACACAAGGACCATTGCCCTAAAACAATGCGATATGTATGCGATACTTTGGAACATTTGATGGTTTCTCAAGTTTTTTGACTTACGTTTTAATCATATTGTTACTGTAAAAGGCCCATAACCTCAAGAAAACTATCATTATCACTATCGTTATCGTTATCTTTACAGTCACCGCTATCGTTGTCATTTCAGTTACCGATCTCGTGTATCGTTATCGCTACCGTTATCGTAATCGTTTTCATTATCATCATCATCACTATTTTCATTATTTAAGGATACTAATAATATACATGAAAAAATTACTCAATTCTGAATGGCTGAGAGCAGTGCAAGTTCAACACTGGTGCAAAAAGTGTAACACTAATGCAAATTACACATCGAAATTCTGGATTATGATTGGCTAAAAGACAATAGGAATTTTCTTAGCCAATGATGACGAAAATTTTCTGCGCAAACTTCGAAAAACGTTTTCTTGAGTGAGAAAAAATGGCTACTTTAAACGAAGAAAGGTTTGCTCTGGTCAATACTTTTTTTTCATGTTTATATTATTTATAAGTAATAATATGGTTTTTATCGTGCAATTTGGAATTAATTTGCACTTGCGCGTTTTTCAAAACGCTAAAATTACACCCGCCGAAGCGGCTTGTCCAAATTCAGCTTTATGAAAAACTCCCTCGCGCAAATTAATTCCAAAATAAACTTGAAACCTTGCGATTGCCATTACTAAAAAGTTGAGATCTGGAATCTTGAACTCGATTCAATATTGTAAACCACGGTTCTGTTCAATTCAGTTGGGTTAAGGCCTCATCAGCGAAAATATAAATAACTGAAATTTTGTAGCTTTTTTGAAATTGAAATTTTGTAGATTATAACTGTAGACTGTGCAACTTTAGACTTTCAGAGGATTTCTTACCTTGTGGAAGATGACTCCTCTTAAAGCAGAGCTAAGCCTCATTCCCATCTGTTCACACTTAAAATTTGCAAGATGCGCACAAACGCATATAAGACTGAGCATCCCGAGAGAAAATGAACAAGCCAAGGCCAGGGGTCGATCAATCTCTTGATCTAGGAGTGTATTGATGAGCAAGCCAGCAAGCCATGGCTGAGAAACACGACAGAGAGTTTCCACGGACAGAATAACCCAAACCGTGCAAATTTCTTTGAGAGAAATGGTTCTCAGCAGGCTTAACCACAAGGCGGGTGACTTTCTTTGCGTCTTGCGATGCTTTAGGTCCCTAAGCCACTGGGTTTGAAGGCTCTCGGTCAGAAGACCAGTCTTATCTTTCTCACAGAGAGGGAAGAAATCAGTGAATACCAAAGGTCGTTTGCTTCCTACTTTGAACACGCTGTTTACCCACCAGAACGTGAGAATAGAAAAGAAGTTTGCGGAACACATGGGATGAGACGACGATATGTCAGCGGCATCTTCTTGTCGCGCAAGCTTTTCGTAGCCTTTGTTTGACATCGCGCTGATAAAAAAAAAAAGAAAAAACATAAGGGAAAAAACGCACATAAGTTTTGCCGTAACCAGTCGACCACCTCGCCTGAAGAAGATCAACAGTAAGCGGTTGAAAATTCAAGTGACAACGTCGTGAGACAAATGAAAAGTTTATAGAACACGTTTTTTGAAGTTGTTCAACAGAAGCGGTTTCCACTCCTGACTGGATAGCACGGTTACAATGTAAACGGAAGGCATATCCATGTAAATTTGATACTGGAGCTAAAGTGGAACCGTTATAGTGTGAACGTAGCCTAGGCATATTGCTCGGAACCGAGGAAAGTTCTTTCTACTTGTTACAAGCATTGCTTGTTCACAGGTCGCGCTGTTAGAGAGATTTCTCAGTGTGCTAGAGCACATCATTGAGTACTCAAAGTCAGCTAATCGGAACGGAAGGAAAAACTTTACATTCAACAAATATTGGACTGAACTTATTTCCAAAACACGAAGCTGGCCCTGGAACTAGACTTAAGAAAGCGAGTAGGAAAAAAATATCACTTCTGAGGAAACTGGTGATGCATCGCTGGGAGATAAGAAAGGGGGAAAATAGCGTTGTTGAGCTAGTTGCTAAGATAATTTATTCCTCAGTAAGATAACGCCGGGAAGCTGACCTTTCGAGCGTAAACCGTTTGTCATAACGAATTGCAAAGGGCTATTTTAATAACGCCCGAAACGTTGCCAGGCTGTTGAACGTTTTGTCATAACGAATTGCGAAGGGCTAACGCTCGAAACGTCCAGTCGCTAGACGCCGAATACGCTGACACTCCGACTGTTCTTTGTGTATCATGGCAATGTAACAATTGCAGCCATATATTTTTCACACCCTCGCTTCGAGTACAGGGGTATCATCTGCAGTTGCTCCGAAGGAGACTTCTCCCTAACACTTAGCTTACCCTTTCTCCTTATACATTGGCAGCAACTTTCTTCTATCAGTCTCTCTTACTTACTCTTAATATCATGTCCCGAGGCAGGCAGTTTTGTTTCCCGAGAAACGGCCACCGCATACATAACGAAGTAGGCATAATATGGAACTCTAGCCTAATAAATATTTACACACAAAAAGATTTCCCGCCCCCATTTTCGAAACGATCAACATAACTCCTGAATATTTTTGCATGAGTTATATAATTTATCCAAGAGAATATTACTGTTATTCCAAAAAAATAGCACGCGGCTTTCGTCGAACATGGATCTCTGTAGCCGTGCTGAAGAAATTGTGTTATGCTTGAACAAAACAGCAAAATTTGACAAGATTATCGAAACATCTCCAATTTTCGATTCTAAACTTTTTCAATTAGTGTCACTTCGACAACAGTTTGAGAGTTGTCAAACTCAGGGAAAATTCGACCTACTAAAGGCTGCAAATATTTGCCTCAAGTTTGTACAGGATGTGCAAGTTTCTACTGCGATTGCTGTGGACGACGATTCCAGCGTCATTTTGTCTTTGCTGGTCGAGACTTGGGGTCCAGCTCGATTCGCCGGTCCACCGTTTGAATCGTTATTTCTAACTGTGCATAAATTTTATACCCGACAAATAATTGATCCATGTCCTGTGCCTTTTTGTCACATAGACTTGCATCAACCACCGACTGGTAAAGAACTTGAAAGTATTTTATGTAAGGTAGGTCTACCAGCTGTGTTGAAGCCAACCTGTGGAAGTGGAAGTGTTTTGGTCACGAAAATCACTTCGGTCCACGACTTTGCACGCGCTATCACATCCGCGAGAAGTTCAATTAGCTCACTGGTGAGTGACCTCATGCCCATCATATCGCAACAAATGGATACTGCCAAATACCCATTAGCTCTGATTGAAGGAATGGTTTTGGAGCGGTATATAGATGGTGATATTTTTGATTTGGACGGGTAAGCTTGTTAACATGTATTATTCACAGGCTAGACTTCGAGCAGCCTGTCTTTATGCCTGCGAGTCTCAGCGCGGACGTGAGAGAAATTGTCACGCAAACGAGTTGAGACAACGGGGACTCATTAAAGACCCATTAAAATAACCGTGCCAGCGTTTTTGCGCCTCGCTGTAACACTACATCCTTGCTTGAGGAAGGAGGGAAAACGACAGTGCTCTCAATCTATTCAAGGGGCTTCTAATGAATGATGATGGTGATAATATTGCTGTGCACAAGCTGCACAGCGTAATGATAGATAATATTAAAACAATGACAAATAAATTTTAATACATCAGAATATATAGAGGATATTTATACACGGTGGCGCGAAGATATGAATTTTATTTTCGAGTGGCAAAACAATATTTTATGAACGAGCGCAGCGAGTAAAATATTGTTTTTGCCACGAGAAAATAAAATTCATATCTTCAAGCCGCCGTGTAATGTTCTTTTTATTATATAGACAAAAAGACATCGATACAAATTGAGGGAAATTACCGAAATTACGTCATCGATAAACTCACGCGTGAGATTATGGAAAATAAACCAGTCGCGTCCCGGATGTAGTTTTTATGAATTTTACGAGTGGTATATTTTCCAGTAAAACACTCGTGTCTATATAATAAAACGTTATAATTAATAATTATGCGCATTGTTTGAAGTAAAAAAGAGAACCTGCGACACTACCAACAACATAGCTGACAACGGAATCGACTGGGACTCCTCTGAGTGTATCACGTACAGTGCTGACCGACTATCAACGAATCACTCTAGAGAGCTGGTTCACGAGCTTACACGAAACGCCATTGAACCATTGCAAACAATTAACTGCACCGAACAAACGACTTATGGACGATTTACAAAGAACTTAATTTTAAACGGATTGAGACTGACAAAAATTGACCAATGACAGTTGAGGCTTTAAAGTCAATAAGACCGTGGCTTTACTGACAAACAGCCAATAACATCACAGCTTCAACGACCAATCTCAACGTTGAACAAAGACACCTCCTGACGAAATGTGCATCACTTGATTCTGATGATGACTTCCGCTCAAGTTTTCGAAACATCACTCAACGCAATTTAACAGTTCTTTTCAGAACTGCCTACACCAGGACGATCAAACTTCACGAACAATCACGAACTATAAAAGATAGACACGACCAAAATCAAAGATCCAGCGCAAAGAGAAAACAATAGGTTTTATTATAAAAGCTTATACTCACATAAAGTTACCAAAAGTATTTCATTCCGAATATCCAATTGAATGACTTAATCTAAGTCCAATGTTTCGCACACATTTATTTGTTGTAGCCCTACTTGTAAAATGCTCAGCCATTTTTCTTACTATCAAAATGATTCTTTTTTTTTCTCCTGCTTTCAGCTACGTGTTTAAACACAAGTTTTATCCCTGGGCACTGTACGACATGATCACGTGGGACTGTAACCTCCGTGTCAACCGGATGTTGATGACCTAGCATGCAATCTGCTGATTTGAAATGCAAATTGTGGGACATGTTTCAGCAAGTGGCGAGCAGGTAAAACACATGATACATGATGGTAATCATACGGTTTCGAGTTCAATTTGTGATTCGGCTCGTGCTATTTGTACTTTTTGGAAAACTCACAAGTGCAAGTGAATCACCATTTGATTTGCAGACAGGAAGTGATTAAACCTTTGTTGTTCAAGCACGGCAGCCATTTTTTCTCGAGATTGAAACTTTTCCAACTGTTTTTCAAACTATTTTTTTATCATTTTACATGATGTGATTGGCTTTCAACCAATCAGATTTCAGAACTTTGATTTGTATTTTGCACTGGTGTCACGCTTGAACTACACTGCTCTCTTAATAGCCAATCAGAGTAATTTTTCATGCTAGAAGTAAACAGCCTGTCTCCTGGGGTCTCGTCAAAGTTCAAGTTTGGCAACCTCGTTCCCAGGGTCCTATCTCCGCCTCGAGAAAGTAGAGTATTCGAGGTAGAGAGAGGACCCTGGGAACGAGTTTGCAAGTTTGGGCCATCGTGGATTTTGACCGCCCGCGGCTACATTTCTTTACCCCACCCCATCCCCCATTTTTCCTTATGAATATGCTGTAGCCGAATTGTTTAGGGCAATGTTCGCACAAGCATTTAATTTATTGTCTTCGAAGAACGAAGCATCATGACTGCAGCATTTATAACAAAGTTTGGCCAGGAGCCTCTATCTATACTAATTCCTTGAGTCAACCCTTTCCCGAGTGGATTTATTTCTAGAACGACTTTTTCCCACGAAATCGCTCAATGAGACATCGACCACATCAGAACTTTCGTCGAAAATATCGTTTACTCGTTACTCGCTAACCGCCATTTCTGTATTTTGCAATCTGATTAGCTGGTGTTTAACGTGATCGTTGAGTCTGTCAAAGCTCTCTTTTGATTGGGTCTTGGCAGGAGCCCATCACCCGGAGCCTCCATCTCCCTTATAAACCCTGGGAGACAACCTTTGCCCGTATTTTTCTATTTTTAGTCGTTCGAATTCTCGCGAATGCATTGTACCGTCCAATCAGAACAAAGTTGTTCTTTTACGTCACATCCAGTCACAAACCAGTGATAGCGTCTCACAAAATATTCTCTTGAGACTGTTCTAAAAATAAAAAGATACGAGCAAAGGTTGACTCAAGGATATAGTGTGTATGGAGGCTCCGGGTGATGGGCTCCTGGTCTTGGAGAGCCGTTCTAAAAATAAATCCACACGGAAAAGGGTTGACTCCAAGGCCGAGTATGGGAGATGGAGGCTTCTATTGATGGGCCACTGGTTTGGCGTAATAAGGAGATCCAGTTCCGTCCACTTTTATCGATTCCTTTACTTAGTTACAGGGTCCTGGAGGGGGAGGGGAGGGGGTACCAATCCCACTTTCTAGCCCATTTCTTTTTCCGAAATCGCACTTCCCAGTGCTCAAATCCCACTCCCACTGACAGAATTTGGAAAAAAATTCCCATTCCCGGTGACCGAATCCCAGTCCCAGGGAATTAAATCCCATTTTCCCAGGGCAAAACCCGGCCATTTCAATTCCAATTCTCATTTTACCCCTTCAGGTCCTTCAGGATCCTCAAGTTATATAGTTTTATAACAAACTTTCACAAAATGTGCGGAGTGGTGGTTTATGAGTTACGAAGTTTCCCTAACTTGTTGTCTTTGACGTTGTTACTGTTTTTAATAAGATTGACTACGTACATTAAGCCACTTGACAACTACAAAAGGAGACGACTAAAAAGTCAAAAAGTGAAAAATGGTAGGGTTGTGAGATGTGGCTTGAAATGACAACGTCAAAATGTAATAAGGGTATGTTAAAGCCACACATATGCGCACTGAGGCAACAGTGGTAGAAGGGATAAAACCTTATTGCTAAAAAAAAAAAAGATGAAAAATTCAGCTCAAAACCAGCAGACATGGACTTTTTGGTAGCAATAAGGTTTTATCCCTTCTATCACTGTTGCCTCAGTGCGCATATGTGTGGCTTTAACATAACCTTATTACATTTTGATGTTAAAAAGTCAAAAGAACAGGATTGCAGAGTAAGTACCCCCCTTGTAGGCTTTTGGAGGAAAGCTCGCCTCAACAGACTTGAGCAGTCCGGAACATGACGGAGATTTTTCGGGTCCAGCTATTTCCGCGCGCCTTTCAACCTTTTCCGCAGATGCTAGATTATAGCGGAGCTCCACAGCGGCTCGAAGAGCAGAGCGAAGCCCCATAACTAGCGTGCGAGGATAGAAATTGAGAAAACCATGCGTTTGAGTTTTCATGGTCATCGTGGCTAGCGGCATGGCTCGCGGGCGCGTGCGCCTAGCGACGACGACGACGTTGCCCCAACATGGCGGCCATAGTCATCCGGGATATTTAGAAGGTTTTAAACCGAAACGAGGCTTTGTTTTTCGCGCAATGGCTCTTCCTTTGAGTCGCGAGCTAGATGTTTTTTTTTTGACTATTTATTTCAGCTATCGAATCTTCTTTAAGTAGTTGCGTACACCAGGCGTATTTAATAACTTTAGTGAAGGCATTTTCAATGTGTGAGGGTCTGTGTGAGGAGCTCCGCTTTTAGGCTTGCCTAAATCTATTAATAGGGAGCTTAGGGACGGACCATTAGAAAAGTGATGGGGGTGGGGTGGGGAATTTTCAGCTTGCACGAATTTTTTGTTTCGCTCACTACTTGTGCAGGAATTTTTTTTTCAGGTGAACCCCTCTGCTCGAATTTTTTTTTACTAACGTGTAAAAAAGTCACAATTGGACCTTCCCTCTGCATGAATTTTTTTTTACCTTCTTCTTTGCATAAATTTTTTTTTTCTTGGCATTTTCCCTTGCATGAATTTTTTTTTGTTTTTTTTCCTCAACCCCCCCCCCCCATCACTTTTGTAATGGTCCGTCCCTTAAGCAAGCGCGTTTTTGAGATGCGGACGGCAACCGGAAGTGAGCTGTTTTCTCTTTAAACTTGTCTTCACACAACAACATTTACATTGATTAGTATCTTTTCTCCATTAGAGATGATCACTATAAAAATCTGGGAGACATCACTGTCCTGGCACGCGAAATGTTCTCTTAGCGGATGCAGTACCTTGCTTTAAATTTGAACAAACGTTCCATACGTGCAGGTCGCTTTCTACGACGCACGTGCATCTCCTTGAAGGTCATATCGTAATGCGCGTGCGTGGCCCCAACAATGTTGGACGAGTTGTGCAAACGGGTGCAACATGTATTTTTGTGCTACGCTTCACTGATCACGGAACAAAAGAAATTTTGGGAGTTGTTGGCTCAAAAGTTTGACTAGTTTCAAACTTCGCGCAACTACTCCCAACGACACGCAACAACATGCAACAGGGTGTGCAAACGGGACGCAACAGGTAACACCCAACAATGGTGGGAGTTGTTGCACGGCAATGTTGCGTCCGTTTACACGGGCGTTTGTTTTTAAAAAGCAGAAGTGATGGGTCCCTGTTGTCTTTATTGTCGATTTTCATGATCTTGCGCAATTTTGGCATGGAAAATCTGTTCATGAGCCCGTAAATTTTTCGTAAAATGCTCAGTTTTTCATGGCACGCTTTAATGGTATAAAGGAAAAATACTTCAGAAAAGGTTTGTTAAAGCTCCGAGATTTATAGACTGTTAATTGATTACTTTTTTTGAAGTATATTGTCCGCCTTCAACTTGCAGGCTCATCCAGCATGGTTTTAACAATCAGTTTATGAACATACAGCTGTTCCTGTGCAAAAATGGCGACGTCAAACTCCTTGAAATTAACGGCCGTATGTCTGTTGTATGTTCGCCGTTGTGCCGTCAAAGTCTGAAAGGAGGCGACACCATCGAAGCGGCGGTAAACGTAACGCAAGGGAAGAATCCAGGACGGCCCACTCCCACTGGCGTACACTCCGCCTACGTCTCTCTTAGATCCCTCATTTCAGGAAAAGCGGATGAAATAATCGATTTTAAAGCAGCTCAAAACATGGATCACGTGACCTTGTCAGTGAGTGCAGCTGACTTTATCGAGCCAGTAGGAGATTGTGGGAAAAGTTGCGGTCATGCGTACTTGTTCGCTAATAGCCGAGAAGAAATCTTCCAGAAACACAACGAGCTTTATCAAAAGTTGTTTAAGAAGCACCCAATTGGTTATGACGTCAACATGAATCATTAAGGAGCATAACGATGATAGCAACTACTGGGTGGTGTTGCCATATCATTGTTCTACTATTTGGAATGCCCATGTTAAACAGAAAGTAACTGCACATTACTGTGGTGCTGTATGTTCATATTATATACCTGAACCTGTCTAGATTTTCACAACAAGCAGCTGTTCTTATTTCTGATTGGCTACTGAAGCATTGCAAATAAGAAAAAATACTAGATTCCTACTGTGGGATTTTTTTTAGGGTAATCATTGAACACTAACAAAATTCCCAAATTTGGTGAAGTGATACAAGTCTAAACCAGGGAATTCCCATCCAACTTTCCTAGATGGGAATAGTCTCAGTCTTCTAAATTTGGGATTTTTGAGGTTATTCTCCCAATACCCTAAAATACCCTGGTAATTTCCTTGTGACGGGGTCATGTCTTGGGATGCTGCGACCTTCTTTCTTCCTTTGTGGTGTGCAAATGAGACTAGAACATGGGCTTCTAGACTAGAACAGACATTTATGTTTGGAGGAATGTAACTAAACTTTGCAGTTTTTTTGTAGGCCTTTCCATCTCTCCCTCTTCATGGCTCCCCTGTGTTGAAAGGTTTATCCAAAATATATTAGCTGGTAACTTCAGCTTGAAGTGAAACATTTTCAATTTGAGATGTCTTGTGGCACTCATCAATGGCCAGCAAATCCTTGATATGGCTCTGAATAAACCAAACCTGCCATGTACAAAATACTCAGTCAACATGTTAAGTCAATGCATTTACACTAACAGTATTGTTACCCTATATTTCAATTGACCATATGCATGGGAGAGGGTTCATGGGCACCTGGGGACTCCTAGCCACACCTCTGTAGGTAACTACAATTTGGTACATGAAAAACAGGTTAATAGGCCAGACTTAAGTATATTCGCTTGCATTGCATAAATTCGACCAAAAACAAAGTTGCTTAAAAACTGGCTCATTTTATGGTCATAGCTGAACTTAGACTTAACATAGTTTTAAACCCATTTCTTGTGCTGTTTGATTTACAACAGTTTCTTAGATTAAGCAAGTGACTGGTGACTTCTTGTAGCAAGTTTCAATCAAATCATATTCATGTCTAAGTTCTCAAAACTTCAGTGCAGAATTTGAGATTTTTGATGGTGATTTTCAAAGACAATATATGCCGTAGATGTCAACTGCATAATCAGATTGATTAGGGAGCACCAGGGTTTTTGAAATTGGGGTGTGCAAATCTTTGATTTTGCATCTGGTTTTGGATTTGTTCAAAATCCTTAGCGGGTTTTTTATGTTTCTGGTGACTTTTCAAGCAGTTTTTTGGTATTTTATAGGCCCCAATACCACCTTGTACAGGTGTTTGAACTCACCTCCACAGCCATGCAAAGAACTCGACCACTGATTAAAACTCCTGTTATTCCCATTTGAACATGGTGAGACAGGAATGGTTTCCACAGGTAATTCTGTTGACCATACAGCCATACTGGTAGGATATGAAGACCAGAAATGGCAAACACACCAACTGGGGTTTTGAATCCTGACAAAAAAAATTACTGGTTAAGTATTAACCTTATCAGTTTATATGCAGTAACCAGTTTAAGTGTGATTGAATTGGCTGTTATTATACAGATGTTTCTGGGAGCGGGCAATAAGACAAATCCTGAGCTCTTATTAGCTACCCAAGCTGCAGGCAAAATGAGCTTATCTTGTCTGCTTTGTCTTTCCAAACAAAACAAAACAGCAATATAACAAATCCTTTATTGACCAAGTTTGTTCAGTCAAGATCGCTCAATAATTATGGCCTTGTTCTACTTGCTCTTTTATTGACTTCAACTACATCTTGGTCAATAAAAAGGGAAAAAAGAACTTGAGCCAATATCCAGCCATTTTGACCTCATGCTTGGTCAATAATGCATGTTTATAATCCCTCCATCTTTTGCTCACCTCACTTCCTGGCCTGGCAGGCAAAGATATAATGGAATAATCTGAACATACTGATAAAATTGTTGTGAATTATTGGACTCTTGCTGTGGAAAAAATATGAGTCTATGAGTTTAATATTTATAATAATATGATTTATATAATTTTCCAATTTATTTTGGATTCCTTTCTTTTTTCTCACTAAGATGACTCTTTGATGTTTTACATATAAGATTCAGAATTCTCTATGGATAAACTTCATTCTGATCAATGATAATTATTGTCAGAGGCAGATAACTAGACTTACCATTGGCCATCACAGCTTGGACCCATGAAGGTGGATCAGTCATTGCACTCTTCCATCGAGCTCCCAGTGTATGTGTACATACCATCACCAGCCATTCCAAAGCACTTATGAAATAGCCCCACTTACAGAACGACAAACAAAGAAATTAGAAACCTCTAGACAGTTTTCTTTACACAACACAGTAAACAATTTTACAACAGTAGAATTTAAGTGCTGTTTATCATAGTACCAAGTACCTGCTTAAAAGAACACCAAAAATCAGTGTTTCTTTCAAAAAAAAAAAAACCACATAGATCTCAGTGGAACATGTGTGTCTCTCCAGACGTGGTATTGGGTGGGATAACGTAAGTCCCAATCAACAAAGAATATCAAGTAAAACTTAATATTGGTTATATATGATCCAATATTTAAAGATATATCAATGATCTTGTACCTTGCTCTCTGGATGATCACTTCAGTGAGTGAAAAAGAATAAAAATACTACCAATCAAAATCTTAGGTTCAATATATGTATTTACCTTATATAGTAAGGTCCATAACATTCCTCTACTGAGATTATCAATGACAACATCAAGCTAAAAGGGACAACAGCATTAGCATCCAAAGACAAAATAGCTAGAAGATCCTTCTATATATCACTGCAATGATAGCCTTAAACGTGCTTACATTATATATATACTGCATCATCATGTATGTATGTTTACTGTAAGCAGAAAAGGCAAGGAACTAAATGAAGTGAGCAATATTACATGCATTTTCCTCAGAAGCATAGCTAACGGGGAGAGGTCCTAACCTGCTTGTGACCCACCCCCCCTAATGTCTGTTTTAAGTCAACTCTTAGCACAACCCAGCATGGATGTAAACATGACAATCTGGTATAGCTAAGGGGGGGAGCTCCTATCCTGCTTGTGACCCATCCCTCCTAATGTCTGTTTTAAGTCAACTCTTAGCACAACCCAGCATGGATGTAAACATGACAATCTGGTATAGCTAAGGGGAGGAGGTCCTATCCTGCTTGTGACCCACCCCCTCCTAATGTCTGTTTTAAGTCAACTCTTAGCACAACCCAGCATGGATGTAAACATGACAATCTGGTATAGCTAAGGGGGGGAGGTCCTATCCTGCTTGGGATCCACCCCCCCCCCAATGTCTGTTTTCAGTCAACTCTTGGCACAACCCAGCATGGATGTAAACATGACAATCTGGTGGGTATTCTGGGTGGGACACAGTGACCCCCTTTTTATGGTGTAAATGCATGACAAATTTAAAATGCTCTTCCTTTACCCAAGCTCCAAATGCGGAGGTTTGATTTAACCAGCGTGCAACTATTCCATCCACACCTGTATGAATAAAAAGCAAATAACACAAAAATAACAGCTCTATTTTATTCCCTAAGCTGTTACACTCCTGAAAAAAAAAATCGCTTTAATAACAGAATTATTAAATGATCAATAGGCCATTTTACAGTTTTGACCTAAGGAACCTAGCCTCTGAATAGGAGCGAGGCTGGAGGTGACCTTGCTTGGTTACAAACCTTCCTACCTTTCATGTGCAGATCATTTTTATCTCCAAATAAAGAACAGGAAGGTTTGTAACAAAACAAGGTCACCTCCAGCCTCGCTTCTATTCAAAGGCCAGGATACTAAGCACACAACTGTAAAATGGTCTATTACAAGAATAATAAGTTTAGA
>OX453277.1:32717503-32842503 GCA_949710005.1 Ricordea florida
AATCCCAAATTCTCGAATCTGATTGGCTAATCGCGCGCTCGTAACCGGTCCAGCTTTTTACGATACGGACCACGGTCCGGATTTTTATCCGCGCTATTCGCGGCAAATTACAAAAAAAAGCAAACAAACAGAAAAAATAAATAAGTTATTTACCGGTCTAGGTCGGTCCGTATGGGAAAAACTGTGCCCTTGGTCTTGAGTACGCCCCTCTGCCTTCGGCCTCGGGTCGTACTCAAAACCTCGGACACAGTTTTTTCCCATACGGACCTCCCGCCCAGTAAATAACATATATGTATTTAATAGGAAACCTGTGCTCTGTATTTGGGTTTCCATTTTGGCATCCCATGATGGAGAAGTAAGGTACATATATGCAAAAACAGTGATTTTCCTAGTGCTGCCTGCCCGTTTGTTAACCCGTTAAACCCAAAGGGGTCTCCCTGTGACTAGTAAAATAATCTGATGTCAGCCAGAGTAAAATCTACAGTATAAGGTCACTCTTAGGGGTGTAAAGGGTTAATTAGATTAGCCTGTCATGGAAGGCAGGTCAAAATCTTAGGCTTTCTGCTTGCTTAAGTTACCAGAAATGAAAAGTGTAAAACGGAAAAATAAATACAAGGCACTGCTGTCCTATTAAATTAGAAACTCCACATAAAAATTTAGCTGATTCTGATCATTTTCACTTTTTTTATGTAAATCTTCGCATGTGATAGAAGTGCTTTGGGATCTTCAATTATTTTAACAGGAATAAAATCAGGTGGTCTTTACATAGGTTACATTAGAAAGTATTGTGGGGTAATTTCTAAAGAAACAGGTGCTGTGTTGGGGGGGAAGTGAAACACAAGAAATGGGATAATCAAACAAGTTGATAAATAATTTGTACCACCATTAGGTAAAAGAGGGGATGCTGACGTTTCAAGTGTCAGCCCTTCGTCAGCAAAGGGCTAACATCATCGTTAGCACCCCCTCTTTTACCTTACGGTGGTACAAATTACTTTATCAACTTGTTTGATTCAGGGCTAAAAATTGGCGGTCGCACGGTCGCCAGTGGCGAGTCAAAACTGACCAGGCCTACCAAAGGTTTGAATGCCGATGTGCAACTATCCTACAGAATTTCGTAAAGTTGCAATGTAAATTATTTGAAGTACAAAGTTAAAAATAAAACTCAACATGTAGTTTAATTGGACTACTTTTCTCTTTGTTTCTTTGCCTGGACGTTGAGATCATCAATTTTAGTGAATCTTTTGCTCTGAAGTGGAAATTCTGAGTTGTTTTAACAGTGATTTCACGAGCGATCCACATTCACAACATATAGACGCCATTTTAATTTTGTGATTGCCATGTGACCCTGAGTAAAAAAAAACTTGAGGGCTACTTAATTTTGTGACGGGCCACTAAGAATTGAAGGAAACTGGCCCAACTGGCCACCAAGCACTGGAGTTAATTTTTAGCCCTGCTTGATTATCCCAATTTCTTGTACAACAGAAAGTGATGTGCTTATTACTCTCCTGCCATTAGCAATTTCATCTTGTATTTCTTTGTGACATATGGGTTGGTTCACAAAAGTGGAACACAGTTGGAACTTAGTTTACTTAGCTCGGCTCTTGATTGGCCCCAATTGTCCTAATAGTAATGGCACACAAACGTTTCAGTTTCTCACATCCCTTGTATGAACCCCTTCATCTGTTTTTCAGAGCCCTGATAGAGCAAGTGAGTTTGTTGAGTCCCATTTGATACCAGATCTGAGACCAGATGACATCAATAGACTGATCAAACTGCAACATCCCAAGTATATTCTGCGAGAGTTAGTAACTAATGCTGGAAAGTTTCCGTTGAGAACAAGGTGAAGATGCTACTTATAGTGTAAAATTGATCTATTACATTTAGTTTAACAGAACGTTGTGATTGGGTAAAGGCACTGTAGTTCAAGTGTAACACCATTGCAATTAAAAGTTAAAAGAAAAGCTTAAATTGTACTTGCTGAAGGGGCTCATGCAAATTGAACTGAAAAACTCACTTGTGCAAATAAATCACAAATTGCACTTGAAACCTTATGATTAACATGACTATGAAGTATTGCAGCTTCTGCTGCTTTACAGAATTACCAAATTTACCTGTTGATTACCAATTGGAAAAAGCCTGGCAGGTTTTGGTTAAGTGTGGGGTTTTGCTTTTGTGCATGCAGGAGCTCTTTTAACAATAAGTAAAAGTAGTTCAGGACTGTTGTTTGAGTAGAATTAGTAAATAATTTTGAGTACCGGTAGCCTTAACATGTATATTAGAATTTGGTGTTATCATTACCAAAAATTTTACTCACCACATAATATAGATTCCTAGGAAACAAATTAATAATTATAAATTTGACACTACAGCCAATTTTCCACCACACATTTTTGAATGTTTCTTTGTGTGTCTTTTAGGCTTGATTACACAAAGAAGAGTAAATCCCATCTACATTTGGACAATGCAGACATCTTTTGTGTCAGTGTACTACAAGGAGAAGATAAAGAACTTCTAGCACAAGGTTTTTTGGATGTCGAAAGAGCCTTTAGAAAAAATACTTTTTGAAAAACAATGGCCACATGTTGTTGGTTTGGAAAGCTTGTTCTGCAGAACTATTGCAATATCGGTGTAATTAAATTTGTTCATATTTATTTGCGACCTAAGCTTTTTGGTAATAAAAGAATCTCCCATGGCCAGGTTGTTATTGATGAACCATTGTCAGTGAACTTGACTTTCTCAACTACGTTGTTCACACCAAAATGAATGATGATAGAAATTCAAATTCCTAGCTATTCATCGTAAACCTTGTACTTGTACTACTAACAGTTCTTGTTGATATGTCTGTTTCTTTTGCAGAAGTCAAGCACCTACTTCCCTTGGCAGAGAAGAAGGTACAGAAAAACACAATTAATTGACTCCTGTATGACTTATACTCAGGGCTGTCTCTAAGGGCCAGGAGCCAGGGATTTCCCCCGGCTACTGTAAGTCTGATACCCAGCTACTTTGATACAAAACCAAAACATTAGTCACACCAGTAAATGTTTGTCCCCTGGCTACTTTGATACAAAACCAAAACATTAGTCACACCAGTAAATGTTTGTCCCCTGGCTACTTTGATACAAAACACAAACATTAGTCACACCAGTAAATGTTTGTCCCCTGGCCACTTTTTTCAATTCCTCGTCTTCTTGAAAAATTAGTGATGGCCATGTATACTCATGCTGTATTTCATAAGTAGCAATAGACAAACAGTCATGAGTCACTGCAGATTAAAACACTGTTTCTTGGAATTTCCATGCTTAGATAAAGTGTCTTGCAATCTCATTGACAGCAAAAATAGACAGCCTTGGACTCTTGCTTTTTCAAACATTTTGTCCTTGAGTTTTCATTTTATGATTTATTATACACAAAATACTTATTCAGATCGTCTTCTCCCACCCTTCCAAGAATGCCATGAATATACATTTTGAGCATTTGAGGTTTTTGCACCCCCAGTCTGTTGGGATCAGTAGTGAATCTGCTCAATCCCCCAACTGTCATCCCCTCAGCTGCTTGTTAATGGGCTCTCCGTTTCCAAATGGTTCATTTCAGGCTTGTCAGCAAGCTCTGAAAGTTCACTATCCAGAAGAATTTCTGAACTTTCAGTTTTCCATGGAAGCAGACAATTTTGTCACTGAAGCAGACCTTGATTTTGGCTTGGCCATGTCTGAACAGAGAGTGGTACAGATTGAAAAGGTATGGACAAAACTGATTTCTTTGAAATCAATGCATTTTACAAGGTACAACTTTATGTTAAACAATAACAATGTTGCTTAAATTAATGTAAAATTTTAAAATGTAAAATTATTATTATTGTTAGTATTAACAATAACATTAACATCAACTTTCTTAAAGCTGCTACCTGTGAATCCACAACCTGTTTTAGCTATGTCATGAAGCATAAAAACTGAATTCATTTCTGCAATTTCGATATCAAAACTGGAATGCAGTTGTTATCATGGAGTGCATAAGAGGCAGATCTTGTTTTGGTAGATTGGAATCTGGTAGATAGGAATCTGGCAGTTGTCTGGTCAACATTGCATTTTACGTAGTTTTGCTAACAGTTTCCCTGTGTTAGCGTTGTTTGTGGGTATGACATATGATAGCATTCATGGGAAAATTTCAGTAATTGTACATGTGGAATAAATACAGTTGTATTGGCATCTTATAATGATGATCTACATGTATAATTTTTTTCATCATTTATTTTCCAGGGAGAAGAGGGTTTTGGATTTTTTATTAAAGGAGGTGAGAAGAGAAAAGGAACAAATGAGCAGTGGCTAGTTTACCATTATACAACACCAATATTCATATCGCACATAGTGCCAGGAGGTGCGGCTGACAGGTAAATTTCATGTATTGTTATGGTAACCATATGACCAGCAAATTACTGCTCACTAGCTTTTGTAGCAAGCACCGTTATAATGATTGCCTTTTGTTGAGAATTATTAATAATGGTAATTGAACTGAGTGGAGTGCAATTTGGACTGAAATCATACGTGTGATGTCAACATATTGAACCGGAAATGCTTTTACATTTCAATTCAGTTTATTCTCATTGGCTGAAAAAAGATGTGATTTAGAGCCTACGATATAGTGTGATTTGTGAATAAATCACACTGCTATGAGCCAATCAAATTGCAGGGATCACCTGTGATTTCAAAATGGATGTAATAAATGCACACTGAATGAAATAATTACACCAAAAAAGGGCTGCAATGCAATACTCTTCTGTAGCTGGCCCCACTGCAATGTTTCATTTGCAAGTAAAGTGAAAACACATTGTATTATGAAACATACAGTGCCACAGTACTGTTCAACAGCTGTACAAAGATTGGTTACACTGAATAGTTTCTGAATGGTTTAATTTACAGATGAAAATGTTAAAGCGACATTGTATAGTCCAGAAAACAATACTACTGTACAGTACTGTTCAGTAGCTTTTCATGGAATGGTCATATTGCTTGTTAAGTAGCTTTCCAGCAATTGTGATACACACTTTAGTGCCTGGTTTTATATAGAGGCATTGAAAATTTACAACTGCTTTCAGTCAGTGTTTTTATGTAGTACCATATAAAACTTATGATTTTATCTTTGCCCATGTTAATAATTTACAGAAATGGAGGACTATCAGTTGGAGATAAAATTCTTGCTGTCAATGACAGTGATAGTCCAGAAAACATTACTACTATACAGTACTGTTCAGTAGCTTTTCATAGAATGGTCATATTGCTTGTTAAGTAGCTTTCCAGCAATTGTGATACACACTTTAGTGCCTGGTTTTATATAGAGGCATTGAAAATTTACAACTGCTTTCAGTCAGTGTTTTTATGTAGTACCATATAAAACTTATGATTTTATTTTTGCCCATGTTAATAATTTACAGAAATGGAGGACTATCAGTTGGAGACAAAATTCTTGCTGTCAATGACAGGGTGAGTAACCTTTTGTGGCGGACATTTGGTGACATGATAACATGATGTGATTTTTGTCAAGCAAACCAGTCCAAAGAGTGAAGTGGGTGGCAGGGTGGATCACTCAGTTTTGATGGGTAGAGAGGGTCGTTGGGTGTAGCAGGATTAGTTCAGCCACTTTTAGCAGTTTGAGGTGAAAGTGTTTGTGACTGTTGGTCCCCCTGGCCAATGATGATGTTTTTGAATACCAAGCTTAATGAACATGCTCCTTTGTGAACTTCTTTAGCTCAGTGCTAGACTATCTGAACTCATGAAATTGGATAAATCAAACGAGTTGATTAAGTAAGTTATACCACCGTAAGGTGAATGGGAGGTGCTGACGTTTCCAGCGTTAGCCCTTCGTCATTCGCTCTGACGAAGGGCTAACGCTCGAAACGTCAGCACCTCCCATTCACTTTACGGTGGTATAACTTACTTAATCAACTCGTTTGATTTATCCAATTTATTGTGTTTCAATTTCCCACCGACGCAGCACCAGTTTCTTTAGAAACTATCCCCACAATACTTGTTATCTGAACTCATACTGAGTGTCACAGGTTTGACTCCTATTATTGGGAGTATTCAGATTTCTTTTTCTGTGTTTGCCATTTTATCCCCCTAACAAAAATCATCTTCTATTTTGTCCCCAGATTTGATAAAAATATATTATACCAGCCTAATTATAATTTTCGTCACTTAAAATTCAAACTTGTTCATTCTGTCATATTTTTTTAAGCGTGTCGAAGGACTGGACCACGAGAGAGCTACCAGCCTTCTAAACTCAGTGAATGGTAAGTCCTTATGAGATTTTGTCTTCCTCTCTGCATCTCATTGGGAGCCTGAGTGGGTGGAATTTGTGCAAAAATTAATCAAGCATTTGTTTAAACTGGGGCAATGGCATTGACAAAGTGAAGGAGACTGGGGGCAATGTCTTGGCTGTATTTTTTTAAATTGCCAAGTGACTAAGACTACATTTTCAAGTACTGTGTTTGCATGTAAGCTAAACTACTTTGAATAAAAACTTGTTTGCACCAAATCCATTTGAAACCTGATTAACAAGCTGCCTATGATGTGAACTGTACACATCTGAACCGTGTTAATTTAAACCAGATAAAAAACATATTTAACTTGCTTAGATTAAACATGTTCCTTTTTTAGGGCATGTTACCTTGACAGTTTCCTACTCAAAAGAAGGTATGCAATCATTGTCCATTACATCATTTGTCAGTTTGGTTACACAGAGTAATTATCCATTGCTCTTAGGGTGTGGGTATTGGGTTGAGGGAGAGTAAGAGCCAGTTGGCATCCAGCAGTTTCACTAAATTAAATATGCATCACTCACATTTACATTAAAGGTGACATGCTTCAATGAACACATCTTCTGGAACTTTTATGGCAGTTATGTTCTAAAGCATTGAGTTATAATATCTGGGAATTTCATTTTTCTGTAGTAGTTTTTGAGAAATTTTGGATAGGGAAGGCAGGTGTATGGCTGCCACACTAGAGTCAAGTTTTTCTGAATAATTTATCTGAAGTTCCATTTGGTTTTTCCTTACCAGTGTTTCTTACATTTTTAACCCTCTGCTTCTTTCCCTTTATGGACAGAACCAGCTCATGTAAGTGTTAGTAAAAATCACTAGGATCATTCTTCATCTTGTTCTTCTTGTCATTATCATTATCTTTTAGTTTTGATTGCTGACGAGGTGGAGATGAAGTACAAGGATATGAAACGTAGAAAGCGCATGGCAGAGTTGGCATCAGATGTATGGTCTGAATGGCACCAAGCTCAGGCCAACAGACGTCCATCTCAATATAAAGATGTTCTGAAATATAGACAGCCTTCTCAAGATACCTGCAACCCCACACATAATAACTGACTTCTTCTCACTCTTTTTTTTGGAACATTATATAGAGGATATTACATGGTGGCAAGAAGATATCAATTTTATGTTCTAGTGGCAAGAACAGTATGAACATAAGATTCGTATCTTAAAGCTAACATGTAATTTTCTTTTTATGATATAGACAGTAACACAATAAGATGATGGTTTGGCAGCTTTTATTTGTACACAAACTGAATTGTGCAATGACTAGTGAGGATATGGAAAATATGGCACTACGGCCCTGGATGTAGTTTCATATGAATTTGATGAGTGGTGTAATTCCCAGTAACACACTCATGTCTATATAATAAATTGAAGTAATAAACTTGCCAGTCTATTTAATACATGTAGTGTGAGTTGCATGCAATTTTCCATTCTTTCTTCCCCATCCATTATTGGAGTCATCATGCATTCCATGTCTCCAATATGAAGTTTACTCTCTTTGCCCAAGATCAGAATAGTAATTCTCTTAACTGCACTACACCTCCTTGGGTTAGTGTAGTGGTGCATGGTCAGTTAAATATCCTTAAATTAAGGTGACCAAAGAATATATGCTTCAGTGTCTTGATGTTATTATGAGGTGCAGGCCGATTCAAAAGGTTGTTGAGATTCTAACCTTTTGAAGTTTATGAATTCTGTAAGGTGTGATGTTTCAGCTTACAGACAACAAACCACACAGATTAAAAACAATTTGAATACTTTTATTGAGAGTCCTAAATGAACCTGATCTCTTTTGAAGCACCTACTACGGTCATGCAATGATCTCCACCATTGTGGAACTCTGACCACTGGTACTACAAACAGGACTAAGATTAACTTAGTGACAACTAAATCCGTATGTTCATGTATCAAAAAGTACATGATTTGAATTTCAGATTAAAGAAAAATAAAAAGCTTAACGCTTGATGATGAAACCATTTTGGAATTTTGCATCAAATCAAAAGTACTGCTCAAAATTAGCTTCACACTAGCTCAGTACCTTGTACAGTGACTGACCTAGAGGCCAATCATCAAAGGTTAGAAGCAAACTTGTAACTGATTTTGTGCCAATGAAAAATATACAATTCTCATTTTCTGCCACAGCTTCTCCCTTTCTGTATTTTAACTCTAGTCACTTCAAAGTGTTCTCATTCTCTAAGAACCCACTGACCAGAACTTTTATGCAATGTTTCCTTTACCATTTACATGCAATGACAGAAACCTTTTTGCTATGAACTGCAACATTAATTTTCTAATTTGACATAGGCAAAATTTGTAAAACAACAGTTCTGTACAACATGTTTTCTTACAAACATAGCCCCCTACCATCTTTGCTAGGTAAAAACCAGAACTGGTTGTAATTGTGGGAGACAAAGAAAAATATGAACAATAGAAAACACATTTGAAACTATGGCCCTAACCCTGAAGCTGTGTTGGCAGCCCTTACGGATTCATCTTACAGCAATGAAAATTTAATTGGAAGCTTTAGAAAGCAAACTACAGGGATCAACCAAATCAACCAACTTGAAGGGATTCAAGGACCAATATTTCTAAACAAATCATGTAATTAACCCATCAGTGGCAAACTTTCAGAAACGGTTTGAACTCTTCTGGCAAGAACTATTATTTCTCTGTACAATAATTATCATTAAGAATTCCTTTTAAATGTCTCTCATAAACTGAAAGAAAAGGTTAAGAAGTTACAACATAGAGCAAGCACATTTCTGTTTTCTGTTTTTTTTGTTTTTCTCTTGGATGACATGGTCAAAAACACCTTCTTTTAAAAAAGCCTTCAATAATTGAAGGCAAGAATTAACAATAATGTTTATAACCTCAAAAGTTGTCGGGAAAAGTGACAAGGGTTCTACATATTTAAGATATGGCTTCCTTTTTTAACCCAACAAGTGACAAACTGTGGACCATCAGTGATTCGGTTAAACCCCAAGTGTTTATACATTATTTTTCAGACATTTGAACAAGTTGATAAAGGCAGAATAAGGAGATAAAGTACTTTGTTGAATAGAATTACTTGGAATGACAGTCAACAGATAGTACAGTGAAGCAGAACTCAGATGTTACACTTGGGACCTAAATAGTTCTCTTCAAGAAACCCAAGGCCTAAACTGTAAACTGTGGTTGGTAGCCATGTTGATCCAATCCCAACAGATTAAGTTCATGCAGTGGCAATGTTTTAATTGCCTCCCTTTATGTTCCCTTTTAAAGAATTCATTCTCCATTAAATGAAAATCTCTTCATTTTGATTAACTTTCTACAGTATAAAAATAACTTGAGCTCTAATAATTATATGCATATAATTTTTATACCATTTATATTTATATATTTAAAGAAATTCCATAAGTTGTCATGTACATATTTCTTCTTGCAACGAAGCTACTGGTTCACCATATTTAAGTTTCTGTCCTGGTTGAATTTGAAATTCAAAGTCTTTTGGTGCCTCAAAGATTAACACAATTGTTGAGCCAAGGTTAAAAGCTCCCATTCTTTCCCCACGTGTCAGCGGTACTCCATTACTTTCCTTGCTGACATATTCCATTTCAGAAAATGAACCTGGAGAATAACTACCGGGGAGATTTGTTTTAAGGTCCTGCGAAAAGAACAAGAAACAACGGAAACTCAGTAAAGTCTTCATCACTTTACAATAATGATAATGACTTGCAGCTTTCTCACAGAACAGGCAGAAGCAAATCATCACTAACTAATTCTAATTCATCTACAACGAAGAGGAAACTGGATTTCCTGTAATTAACCTTTAAAGTCCCAATATTAAAATAAAAATTCTCCTACATGGTTTCCAACATTTCATACATAACAAATAAGAAGAATGTTTGAATATTAATTAAGTGCAGTCTTTAGTAACAATTACCCTAGATAAAGTCCAAATTTTACAATGGTGTTTGTTCTGCTTAACTTAAATAATTGTCATGTTCAAAATGTCACATTAATTCACAACTACTTTGCTCTGTAAAATACTGAGTTTATTCGTCAATTAGATTGTAGCATTCTTGTCACAGAGGATGACTTGTTTTCTACTGCAATGAAATCTGATACCATTTTGAGCTACAGAGAAATTTTTTGACCAGCTTCCCTGAGCAATCACTTTGTAAATGACCATTATGCTTCTCAGTAAAATACTGTTTCAAAAACTCTCTCACAAGCGACCACTATTCAAATTTCATAAGCGACTAAGCCCAATTTTTAGGCCATATTATTTTGTTTTCTGATTCTGGTGAGCGACCACCAAGCATGATCTGATTGTAATAAAATCATTGCTTGACTGTCAAAAAAGTTCAGTTTTTAATAGAGCCAAACCTGAGAGCTGACAGATAATAACAGGCAGATGGTACGTGAGTAATATGATCTAAAGAATAACTAGTGGATTGTTAACAGTGATATGTGATATGCAAAAGGAGCGAATCAATGCTGCATTATAAGTAAATGAAGAAGATGTCGAGTCCTGTTGATTATAAGTAAATGAAGAAGATGTCGAGTCCTGTTGGTGCTAATGTTCTGTTTAAGGTGACCTATTTTGATTCCCAGGTTTTGTTTGGTTAATATTGAATTTCAGGCGATTTTGATTAACAGGTGAAACATTTCAAACTGTATTGTACTTTTCCTGAATTGTGTTGCTTATAACAAGAACAAATTAGCTTCGGGTAGACAAAATGTTGTCTCCTTGCCTAATATTAGCTTATAACGTAATATATTCATTCATTTTGTTGATTTTTTCCTGAAAAAGACCACCTCCTGTGAGCGACCACTTTGTCATGCACCAAGGGTGGTCGCTTATGAGAGAGTTGACTGTACAGTACTGTACCTTGTCAAATTTGAGGTTTATTGATCCAACATTGTATGCTCCAACAGCTGTGAAACTAAAGAAACCATGTTTCCATGTGCCACTCAGTACAACACGCTCATTGTGATTAAACAAACCACTGATCATTCTGGCTATGCCTGGATGCACAGAAAAGAGGTCCCCTGCAATTGGTAATTTAACAAAATATATTGGTAATGCCTTTTTTCAAAGTAGGGTACTGGTAATATATCAAATTACTTGAAGGACAACAGCAACAAGAAATTAAATGCAATATTATTGCACGTAAAGAACATGTCCTCAGTTAATGATAAGTAAATCCCTATTTCTTGGAAAATCTGATACAGGGGGAATTCCAAAAGAAATTAAATGTATTTCAAAATTTAGCAGAATCAACCTTTGCATAATGCAACATTCTCCTTTAAAGGTACTTAAGGAATTAAAAGCTAGATTGAGAAACACCATGTGTGCCTATGGAATTTACTACATACATGTTATGGTTCAATTTTTTCTTGGGTTTAAAATTTTTCTAAGTAATTTTACTTTGTCTTAAACCAATTACCATAATCTAAGAAAAATAAAAACAAAAATGAAAATTTTAAACCATGGAAACATTTGAACCATAGCATATAAAATCTCCACTGCTTACAGTAACAGACAGAAGTGACTGAAATGGGAGTATGTTACTGGAACATGAAATGAAATGCTACATATTAATGTGTTCCATACTGGTTTTTCTGTTAGGTTACTTCTGTCCGGAACTGTAACTTAAACACTGTAATTCCATGAGGTGACAGACTGCAGAAAAAACAGACATCACAACCTACAATTCCAAACCCCTTTAGCTGAGTTTCATTCAAAGAGGCAGTGTTTCCAAAAATAGAGGGGGATGTTATACAACTCATGCTGCTGTTTTATTACAATAACTGATCTGCTTTGTTGTGGGTGGGGAGGATGGAACCACTCATATTAAGAGCCTGAACAGTCTAACCACATGAGCATCTACACTATCTTGGCCTTTAGTCCACATCTCAACCGCACTAAACACTTATAAATGAGTTGCATAGGAAACAATGACCTTCTCTTACTTATTGTCACAAATCTCACTACTATCATCTTCAGGTCATCACCACCACTATCATTATCATCATAAACTTACCTGGAAAGTGTCTTCTTAAAGATGCTGTCCATTCAGTTGGAGAATGAAAAGAGTGATAATCTCCAGGACCAAGGTAAATGACACAGTGATAAAGCTGGTTCTTGTCATCTGCAGATAAGTTTTTTACCCTAACCTGGCTTGGTTGATTGGGCCCAAGAAAGGTTTTCATTGAATAAGATATTCCTTTGACCTGCTCCACCTGGTCATTCTCCACGACACCATAATGAAGCACAGTGCCATCAGCTGGACTCACCTAAATATGACAACCATGGTAGGTGAAAAGTTAGGTATATGCACATTTAATATGATGAAACAAAGAAATAGTCGGCTTTCAATACAATAACTAAAACTGAAAAAAAAAAATGAAAAAAAATGAAAAAAAGAAACTGAAAAAAAAACTGAAAAAAAACTGAAAAAAAAAATGAAAAAAAAAAATGAAAAAAAAAGACAAAAAAATGAAAAAAAAAAATGAAAAAAAAAAAAAAACAGGCTCTAACCAGGAGCCTGGGCTCCAGCTCTAACCTTATGTGTATAAAACTTAACCTTTGAATGCTGCATCTATTTTCGACTAGAAATTGTGTCCTAAAAACATGAAACTTGTATGTTCAACGTACAAGTATTCTTATATATAGATATCCATGCTCCCATGACCTAAGTAATAATTCTTGACTATGGAGTGCACTCACATCTCCCATTATGGAGGAAAACAGGCGACACAGCTCGTAAATAAATATATATATATAATTTCCTTATGCAATAACTTCAAGTTTAAAACCAATGACCATCAAGAAAAACAAGTCAAGAATACTGTTAATAAACATCTTGGTAATAAACAGAAATATGATAATATTTCCGTAGAAAAAAAAAACAAAAAACAAACAAGATTAGCCCTTACTTACAATGCTACTCTTTTCGCAAATCAGTCTAGCGTCAGGTTTAAGTTGTCTTCTAAAGAAAGCGCCGAGACTTGGATAATTGAGGAGTTCTTCTTCGCTAGCTTCAGAAACGTTGCAGCAGAAGTACCATGCAAATGTCCCAAGAATCGGTCTGCGCAGCCACAGAGGCAGGTCGACGTCGCAAAGTTTTCCCCATGCTCGTGAACAAGCCCGTGTGGGCAGCTTTTTAAACAGTGCAACCTGGCAGTGATGTAAAAATACTTACAGTTACAAACTTGCAGTACTTAGCTGAAATTCATGTGTGCAGCTGCACCGTCACGCAATCTCACCTGCCACTGACTTGGTAGAACTTCTTCGCTCGATAGGATTTTTCGTTGCTCCCTCTTCCTTATGTGCCAGAACTGCTGGTAGCAAACGTACGCAAAACCGACACTTGCTGGGATACTAAACCAACGGAGAGAGCCCCAGTATCGTCTAACAGCATTGCCAAACCTCTGTGGACCTAATGAAAGAGAAGAGTTTTACGTCAATCGCCAGTTGGTACTCAACTATAATCTCGCACGAGGGAGGTAAATGGTATTTACTGTTTAAAGATACGAAAATAAAAACCTTAAGTCTAATTTTAAATATACCAGGTTTGATGAAATAGCCAGAATTTTCACGTAGTCGCTAGCGATGGAAGTTTAGCAAGCAAAATGAATTATCTATGGAAAAAGTTGACTTGTGGAGATCTGCTTCGCAAGATATTGCACTTGAAGAAAATCACAGATTTTACAGCTAAAAAAACCTACCTTTGACCGAGTGATAGCGACGTAAAAGGTTGACATTTATCCCTTGAACCATAAGGTTGCTACAGAAAACTGGAAAGCTCGTTAAAGTTACTCGGTGTGAGCAGGTATAAATGCTAGCAGTCGGCATTACTCGTGGGTGCGAACTTTTCAAGGAACTTCTCGCCGATCGACAAAAGTAGCCAACAACAGAGTTCATTGCCTTAAAATGTAACGAATAAATCTACCATTAATGTACAATCGATAATCAAGCGCAGGAACGTGCTTACACATGCCCATGTGACTTGATATGAGCCCGCTATCTCACAGGACACCGGAGTTCTTTATTGTCCGCATGGAAGGGAGGGTGGCTTTCACATCGCCTTTACCCTACCCCCTTGGGATTGTTTAGGTCAAAGGTTATACGAGCGCATGCAACCAGAGGACGGAAATAGAGGAAGCAAAGTCTGGAGTGATGAAGGGCATTTTTTTTTCCAAATTTTGTGAACCTCTTTTTGAATAACCACATGGTAGGCACGTGATTTTAGTACCAAGGGATTTGACGGCTATAGTTCTTACCTAACTTTTCTGGCCATACTCCGTCTTTCATTACAGCCATTGAAAAACTAAGTTTAGAACTACTTTCCACTAAGCTAACCTGTATGATTTCAAAAGAATGGACGGATAAATAGCGTCCCTTCCTCAAGTTTAGCACAATTTTATCACGTGATCAGACTAACACCACACCCCAGTAAATTTACTGAACTTTGGAGTTCAACTTGGGACGAGAAAAAAATTTGCCCTGTTGCAAAACCAGTTTTGAACAAAATCTAAGTTTGCTTCCCTTAGAAAAATTTTTAAAATCATTCTGTATTTAAATCTCTAGAAGCTTTCATGAATTTCCATTGCAAAAGTGAGATGAAACCATTTTGTCTACTATAGTTCATTTTCTTTTGCTCAGTCTTCACAAAGAGAAACTGCCCTTCCATATTGTTTACAATGGGTTATCTGAAATTATCACAAGGGAGTAGCCCCTAATAATGGTCTACAAAGATGTCTTTATTCTCTATATATTTGAGAGCTGACTCACTGCTGCCACTTTAAATGGGACCCTGTGAAGTCTGATGGGAGGTATGGGAGAACTTTATTTCAAAGTGTTGTGCGAGGATGTGTACATGACTGCATGTAATCAGAAGCAAAACTAACAATACCAGCTGGGATGGCTATTGTTTGCAGATCGTGTCAACATTAAAACCCGATAAAAAGGAAATCTACACAGGCTACTTGTCCTCAACTAGAAGTGATACAAGAAGAACAAGAAGCTACGCTAACGAACACTGAGGCAAGTTAGTTAATATTTGTGTGCATGTCTACCCGGCCAAAACAAAGTCAGAAGATTCTTAGCTCAGCGACCAGAAGGCGAATTGAATTTCATTACTACTCCATTGTTGAAGATTTTACTCGGATTTCCTAACGTTTACGGCGCTATAAGATTAAAATAGTTATTTGAGAGATGAACAAGGGGAAAACAAATAGAATTCAGAGTAATCAAAGAACGAAGTTCAGATAACAATGCTTTCAGCGGAAAAGGTAACCGCGAGCCTGGGCGCATAGCTGAAGATTCTAATATCTCAAGATCAGGAGGAAAAGAGAAATACACGTAAAGACTAGGCAACGTAGCTAAAACTACTACTAATCCAGTGTAGGTCATCAATCAGTTCGTCTCCATTGAAGGTGGAGGCGGACGAAACTTGTGCCGCTTCGACTGGTCACAAACCCGATGAAACCGGTTTGGTCGAGCGGTCGATCACGTTCCTTTCAAATTGGAAATACAACATTTGTACATTAGCATACTGGGTGCCGATTTGCCACTATACCTTGCCTTGTTGACTTGAGTAGAATCGTCTCTGTTTTATTCCGTATCGGCCAAAGAAGGCCGTAGCTTGCAAAGGCGACGACGAGGACGAAACAAACCGCCGAATGAGCATAAAGAACACAGGAGAAAAGCCATGACGAGTGATCATTTCGAAGGTCTCCCACTTTCAGGTGGCGATAAATGCTACCCGTAAAGCAGGACACCATATCATCACCGTGCATTAGCATGTTAAAAGCGCTGTGAATCGATTCGAGAGAGGAGTTTAATGTCGTTCAATCCTTCTGTCCTAACAGACACAAAATTAACGAGCCGTTTGAATGGCTGACAACCTCTTCTGAGAATCCTGGAAAAGGATACTTCCCGCATGGAATGCACCTTTAATACCAGCCTTTGATCCGGGGATTTGTCCGGAATGAAATACGCGTTATTTCATTGGTGATTTATAATCGGCTCATCGTTCACGTGCAAAGCGCATCGTCACGCTTGGTAGACATAGCGTTGTAGTGTCCGGCAAAAAATATAATGGGACAACACACGAAAGTTGTGTAAGTTATACGTATACCTTACTCCCCTCATATTTCTGGATGTTAGCTTTATATTTTTATGTTTGTGACTGTAAATAAGGCTGACGGCTGTACACAGACTATGAAATGTGCAGTACTTTTATGTTTGTACAGGCGACAGGACTCCGTTTGCCTAGAGGACTGGTCGCAGGCGAACAAGCTCGAGGAAATTTTTAATGGGTTCGTGACAAAAAAAAAGAAGAAAGAAAGAAAGAAAAAATATCCTGAATAGTTGGTTAGCCAACGCATAGAAAGTGTATTGTTGGAAAAAAGAAAACAAAATAAAAAAAAAAGAAAAGAAAACCAGATTTATTTATTACACAAGCTGTGACACTGCTGAAGCAACACTGTTTCTCCCGGAACGGTAGTCAATGACGTCCTGTGACGACAACCAGTCCTTCAGTTTTTGAAAGCTTGCCAGTTCACCTTGTTTTGGGCTTCTGCTTGGATCGATTGTCTTGATTGATTGATTGATGAACTATCTATCAAAGATTCCTGGGGGTGGGGCTAGGGGCAAAAAGCACCAGTTGACTGCTTCTACATGACGCAATACCAACATCATTACCGACTTTTTTTTACTTATCATTAAAAACAACAGCGACAACTGTTCAAATATTTTGTACCTTGATCCTATATTACTTTCGCACATAGACAAACTCTCATTTCTTTTGTTACATGGTAATTAAAACGATTGCTCATATCAAATATCTTTATGGCTAGTTTTCGCGAGTGAGGAGGTTAGAGTAGGAGTCCAAACTGGAATTCTCAGCGCGACAAAATTGGAGACAGATGAATCAGAACGCTTCCATTTTCTTTCGATTCCTTAAACTTGTAGTTTTTTATTTAAAATCATTGTAATAATGGAACTCCAAGGTGACTTAATGGACTTTAAAGACATGAAAATAGGGGTCTGGCGCCTCTAAAATGGAGCATAAATACAATGAAGAAGAAAGTAAAACCAGCAAAAGAGCGCCATATGTTTGATAAGTATCCTCTTTTCATACTATTCCCTAACGGAAAAATAATTCGTTTTTTCATGCAAGTTCTTTTGCAAGTTCAAACAAATTTATTTTCAACTTTCCAATAGCTATATTTGTAGTAAAAATAAGAATTTAGATAAACTGATGGAAAAATGGAAAATGTAATTTACTTTTAGCATGCAATGGTATGTGTGTGTGTACGTGTGTTGAGTGTTTATGTGTCGTAGTATGTCCCATGTAAATATTGCTTTGTATATTATTGAATAAAAAAAACCTTTCCGATGGCTGAGCCCATCAACTGACATGGTTGGAATGACACGAAACTTACATGGTAGCAAATCGTTGATTTGGGATACAACTTTGATAATAATGTTGTTACTTTATCAATGAAAATAGCACGTGTCTGAGATTGTATTTCACGGAGAGCATGGCACAACATGACTGATTGCAGCTGTTGCTGTAGGCTGTCTTGAGCCAATAGCAAAGCAGGGGGTGCTTCCAGTATAAAATTTGCATTCTGAAAGGTGCCAAAAAGGTTGACACATGTAGACTGCTAATTATTCAGGTTCGGACGTAAATGCCGAGTTATTCTTTCCTTCGTGCTTCAAAATTACAGACGTAACATCGGGAGATTAATAGTGATTGTAAAAGAATCCGAAGAAAAGATCAAAAGTTGGCAAAGATCCATACGAACTCTGCACCGAACAAAGCGCTGCAAACCGTTTGCAAGATGTTCTTTAGTATTTTAAATAATTCAAACAAAAAGAGTCTTACCTTTCTCGACTTGGACGTGAATTTGTACGCTTGTTTGGTTTACAGGTCGCAGGAGACCCAGTCTTGCGATTGCTGCGATCATCGCAAGACAGAGGAAAGTGTAAATGTTGATAAGCGACTGCCACGCTTCGCTGCTTGTGTCGCCTTCGGTGACTCGCAAATGAAATTGGAAGTCCAAAATCAACTTTTCATCAGCATAAAATATCATGTTATTTTTGTACTTTCATTTGTTCGAGGCTTGTACATTGCAAGTGTGTAATTGATTTTTTTCGATCGAGTGCAATTTTCCGGGCTTATTGTGTGATATCTGCCCGTTTCGGCCAAAAAAGATGACAGTCAGCCCACGATCCAACAGCACGCTGGCAAGACCGGCAGATAGCCACCACCCTACTAATGAAGCCAAACCTTACTCGACACAACCACCGGCATGCATTAGCATACGAATGCGACGATCTCTGAAAACAAAACAGAAATCTGATTGGTTTCTTCCACTCGCATGATTTGACGTCGCCTTGTACTTTAGATCAACAAAACGCAAAGAAAACCGGTTCAATTGAATTTTTCTCAACCTTTCTACGTTTAAGTTGGTTCTCATGTTCCTGGCTTCGTCATCTATCGGTAGAAATAATGTAGGATGATTTTGATTATCTAGCCAATTCATCATTTTCTGCTATATCATGTTCATTGCATAGTCTCCCGGGTATGTCCCCGGGCATAGCCTTTCCTGTTTAAACCTATAAATGTATCTCTATAATTGCACACAAGTCAACTTTTGGACACTAGTGCGAGCGAGCGAAGCGAGCGACGGTGTCGAGAGAAGTTTCCCCTCGACCACGAACCACACGAAAACGGACTTTGAGAAAGTCTAATGTATCTGGAGTAAGACAGTACAACACGAACGTGACCACTTCTTTCGGTGGGAGGGAGAGAGGGGTGGGGGGGGGGGGGGTTTGTGAGGGTGTAATATGGGCAAAGGTATTCTCTTACATGGTCTTCTACCAGAGATCTGTTACTATTTCAGGGTTGTGGAAGTCTTCAGATTTTACTGGTTGAAATAAATGAAAGAGTAGGGGGATGCTGCTTTTAAAGTCAAACGGGCCGTAAATTGAAATATTTTTGAACGGATGCGGGTTTTTGTTGCTGTCAGTGTTTATTTTGAAAGGCTTTATCCCATAGTGATTTATTCATATTTATCATATACATTTATTTTTTGTCTTCATTTGGGATGTGAAAGGGATGCCCGTTTTACAGGGGTTGGCCCTAGAGGTGGAGCCCTCCACTTTAATGATAAACCCACCTATCTACTAGCTTGCTTGCAGACGTCTCCTATTTCCTTTGTTGCACGCGGAAATGGAGACGTTTACATGCAAGCTACCTACCCTACCTACCCTACCCTCGGGAAGTAGCAATGTTTCGGTTCCAGGCTCTTGGGTCTTAATGTCTTGTGCCCCTAAAGCGATATTTGGGACTGTAAGGGACGAACCATTATTTTTTTGACGGGGGCGGGGGAGGTTTGGAAAATTTTCTCATGCAGACATTTTTTTCGTATGCGGCTCTTGCTGCAAACAATTTTTTTTTGTGTCTCCGTCTTCCTGCAAATAATTTTTTTAAAATCAAGTCAGCCTCTAGGCGCGCACGCTATATATAGCGGTCACCAATCCATTACAGAATTGTCACTGTAGTTTGTTAAAGGTCAACAAGTGTAACTAATTCCATTATATGCTGACTGAAATTTTGTATCCATAACTCTCCCCTATTAGGAATGGAAATTAAGTGTCAGCTTTCTTTGTTTTTAAGCCCTTTTATAAAAATAAGGATTGTCTTTTAAACCTGAGAATTCCAGAGGGGTGGCGCAGGGGCCCATTCCTTTTCCATGCGACAGAAATATGCCTACTTGTCACTGAGGTTATATAAAAGGTTGCATTAGTGAGGCCATACTCTCGGCAAACAATTTTTTTCTTTATTTGGTACATGCATACAATTTATTTCAGTGTTTAGAGCCTCTGCAAATAGTTTATTTCAAAATTTTCCAACCTCCCCCTCCCCGTCAAAAAAAAATAATGGTCCGTCCCTAAGCAGCACTTGCAACATTCCGTGTATAATTCATTGGTCGACAAGACAATAGAACACAACTAGATAAACACCACAAACAGTACCCCTTGTCAAAACAGCTGTTTGGAGACAGTGATATACGGCTCATGCAGCGAGAAAAGTTCCGTGACCCCTCTGTAGTGGGAAAGAACTGGACCCTTGGCGTGGTGCATTATGGTCCCATGATTTCGAAAATGGCGGCTGCTCCGTGCTTGAAGACTTGGTACAAGTTTTTGAAGGCCAAAGGTATTTGCCAGGCAGTTGGGAAGGCATGCTATAGTACTCATCTTGCAAGGAAAGAGGGTGTACTCGATAGAATGAAAAAGTACATTTTTGGTGAGGAAGCACCGTTAAAAGAAATGCAAGATCAGTCAGAGGACAGGTACACACCTAACTATAAACATGTAACTGCTAACAAGTTTATAACGTTAGCGTCGGCGAGACATTGAAGAAAACGTATATTGAGGAACATGTGAAGTATGTTTCTGGGGCTAGATTTCCATATTATCCCATATTTTACCATATATGATGTAGCTGGGAGTAACAATACCTGGCCATTTTTTATCGTTACTGGAATTGACTGCTCCCGCGCTCCCGAAGTCAAGGAATTATTAAAAGATTCAAAAGAGACGGCAGTTAAACTAGTGCTCCTGCAGTCCCGCGCTCCCGAAGTCCAGGAATAAACGTTTGGCCACGCTGAAAAACGAGTTATACATGTATGTATGCGCAATCATACCCCATTGTTTTTGAAGCTTTGGAGAAGAAGGGGTTATTTGCTTATGTGCATGTTTAGAGATTTAAAGGTATATTGTCCTTTTTATTTTCAGTTATTTCCAGCTTTACAAGCATGAAGAACCACTTATTTACAGCATGGAAACCCATGAAATAGTTGATAAGTTAGAGAGTATAGTGATGGAGGCCATGCCTGGGGCTGCACAGAATTGGCAGAATTGTTCTGTGAGTGAAATTGTTGCCAAATACATGGTGAGTTGCACAGGGCCCTTTGTCGTTGCTTTATACACAGAACAAACAGGGACTGGGGCCAGAGTTTTCCGTTTGAAATTCTTGGACCTCATGTGTAATATAAATGGCTACTACAAATACAGTTGAACCTCACTATCTAACTCTCAAGAGAAACTAAACATACTTCGAGAAAGTGGAGGTCTTAGATAACCAGTCACTGGTAAATGACTGAAAATAACAATCCAAGGGAAATGAGTTTGAGTTCAAGATTGCAGGGAGTTTGAGATTACCGAGTTTGAGATAGCCAGGTCTGACAGTAACTGATCAAAAGCCAAAATCAAATAACTTGAGAGATGAAGTCAAAATTAATCACTGAGTATATTTTAAAGGCCACATTTTAGTATGGTAGTGAGAACTATAGGCATTTCATTGTTTGGAGAAACATGGACATGGAAATGAGGCTAATAAGGTCAGCTAGGTACTCCTTTACTTTTAGAAATTTAATGGACCACAACTTTGCCGTCTTCGAGCTTACAGCAACTAAACTTCTAACATCTGAATGTTTTTCTTCCCTGGTCAACAAGATGGCATAATTTTCAGAGGAAACATTGTCAACCAGGAAAACATCTTGCATAAGGTCTATTGCTCCTGAACTTTCTGGAGTAGGAAAATTTTAGTTTGGGTATGTGTTTAATTTAACTTAACATGTGGTGTTACCTCTAGGTTCTCAGCAAATGTCACAAAGAGTTTGGATTATTGGTGCCAAATTATCTGTTACGCGAAATGAACTGTGTTGGAGATGTTATCCAGTTTTACACGTCAGCAAAACCCCAGGACACCAGAACATTCAAATCAATTGACATGGATAATTTACCACCCAATTTAACAATTGGTGGAACCGTCCCAAAGAAGATTTTGTCAAGGTAGTGTGGATAGATCCCTGGTCTGACCACTGCATTACAAGGAGTTTGTCACATCAACAAACAAGGAAATGAGATCTTTATGCAAGAAACACAATTTGGAAAATGGCTTGGTAGGAGACAAACAAGTATTGTTTAGCTTTGTCTGCGTAAATCCAGGAATGACAAAAATAACAAGGTGTTCATTAGGCATCTGAGATTGGAGAATTTTCTGGCCAAATTTAGATGGCCTGAGCTAGTTTTATATTCAGACTTGGAGCCCTTCAGAATATTCTCCTGTTGCTACATTTCTTACTGAAAACCCTGAATAAGAATGATTTGAAACCTTCCTGCTGGTATTTTTGTTACAATTTATGTGCATTCAATTTAGATGCAGTTTGTCATTGATTCCCATTTTCTCACTACTACAAGTCCCAAACACATAAAATGCTTCACATTATTCCAAGCTGAACAGAGAAATTGCAGATGGTACTATCATGAGAAGAGCAAAATAAAATAACTGCTTGACAATAATGTCAAAATGTTGCAAATTTTATTTTTTAAATGGGATGCATTTACATTCTACAAACACTGTATGGTTATGACAGTAACAAACCAGCTGCTAGGACTGAACTTTCTAACCATCCAGTTCACACTGACTTAACTTGTTTAGGTAAATTTGATGTTACATCAGTTCTCTACAGGGTGGATCGTTGTCTCAATTTTTATCTTATATTTGCTTGACAGTGTCTGTACATATTAATTAAAGAGAAGTTTCATATTAATCACTAGGGGAAGGATTAAGGGAAACATGCTGCCAAGGAGTCTGACCACTCTCAATAAATTAGGTGAACTAATCTAAAACTGACTGGAACTACAAAGTTGAGAGTTTAGAGTAAAGCACTTCTGAAGTGGCCGTACTGTAGATGAGGTGACAACATGTACAGGCTATAGACCAAATGCATAAATGGCGGCCAAAAAAATATTTTTTTGTTTATGTGCTAATTAGACTCACTAGCATCGTTTGCACGGATAAAATTCAAAAGAAATGTTGCTTGAGAGCAAGGCTAGTGACTTTAATTAGCATATAAACAAAAGAATACATTTTTGGCCACCATTTATGCTCTATTACTTGCCTAATACAGTGTTTGTTTTAAACTTCTCATTGTTATAATCCAACTTGAAGTTTCAGCTCTTTGACTTGACCAACAAGATCTGTGATTAACTGATTCCTAGAAAGAAAATACATTATGATGAGAAATATAGTTCACCTCTGTTTCATACCATTTTTCCAAGTTCAACAACTGGTTGATGGCAAATGGTTACTTCATTAAAGTATGAAAAAACAAGCTCAAAATAATGGTCACTTCTTTATATTAATCTCTATACAGCTCTTTATGGGAACTTGGTACTACATCAGCACACATCTCTACTAACCTTTATATTTTTCAAATCTCCTGACTGATTCCAAACAAGCCTTTAGCAAACAATGCCACATCAGTGCAGACAGGGAACTTTGCAAGTATCGAAGCAACTGTGCACCTACCCCTCCCCTAACCCAACATTAACACCAACTTTTTAACTTATTATAACTTGTTGGGTTAGGAAAGGGTTAGGTGCACAGTTGCCTAGATACTTACATTGATACCACTTTTGTTTACTGATCTCTGTAGATTTCGTCCAGTTTTAAATGTTTTCGATGTTGATGCATTGAAACACACCTTAAGCAGTAGTATGTTCCCTTATGCTTCCGAGATACATAACCCCCATAAACATTTAAAGAGAAGTTATTAAAAAGTTTACAGGATAAAAGGTGCATATGAGAACCTCAAAGCCAAAACTTATCTTGTTTTCTGTACCAAGAAGCCCCACCCTGGAGGGTCACCATTCCACTGCAGGGCTATCCCCAGCATTGTATTGTTGTTTTAACTATGGGTGAAGAGGGAGTGTAGGGTTTGGTTTCCCTTGTAAGAAACAAAACACTACCACCATTTGGGCTTGAACCCCTGTAAGTCCAACACACTAATTAACCACTAACCACTGCATTACAAATATATGTGCCTCCAAGGAAGTTAAACAAGGTGCAAAATTACTTGAGACACAGCACCTATTTGGGGTATTAGTAACTTGACAATGGTTGCTTACATTAAAGTCCCCCTTCACCCTTTATAAATGTTGCTACTGATGGAAAACCATGGTGAAAAGTTAAACATACAACATTGAAAGGGAAGAGGGAGAGGAAAGCTGGAAAATCAGCAAATCTCTGTGCAGGTTGAACAAGATCTGAGTGGTGATTTTCTTAAGAGACTGCCATACATTTGGGTTTAAGTTAGTTTGGAGAATTTGGTGTCAGATCTACTCATGATATGACTGTCTGAGATGATCATTTCTATGATTCTCATTAACAGTTAGCCATGCATTGCACTGTTCCTGTGTGTAAAAGTTGCATGCTGATCAGTTCTGAGAGTGAAAGGGTTAAAGGAGGAAGGGCTGCCTTATACTCATAGTGTCTAAACAATTTGCCATCTGTTGAAGGTCTTGTACTTCTTATGCTGTTGCAAGGAAAAGTAGTTAAATTATAAGCAATAAATATCTCTTACTAACCAAGTTCAAGGTCCGTACTGTAAGTTACAGACCAAGATTTTCGTTGTGAATGTATGACCCAAGCGCAGAGCATGCAGGCCATAAATCTGAGCAGAAATAAATCAGGATCCATAACTTACATTACGGACCAAGAAAACAAGGTTTGTGAGATATGTATTAATCTAAAAACAAACTTTTGAATCTAGCAGGCCGTACAGTGAAGTATGGCCCACTAAATTGACCAATCACAGCATGCGTACTGAGAGATATGATAACAAAGAATCATAAAACAGAACTTACTCTTCACATAACACTTTTCTTATTCTGTTTTGTTGTTTTGCATTAACAACAGGTGAAGTTGTAGATGATGAATTTCTTTGTTTCTGCCTGGAATTGTACTTCTTCTTTACTTCAACCTGCAGGAATTAAATAGATATCCTTTTTTGAGCAAATGGTGTCTTTGGGTCAGAAGGGTTAGTTGTAATAAAACTAGAGTTCAAAGGGATTTACCATTTTGATAAAGAATGTTCACATGATGTCTGCTTTAAAGCTGTATCCCCTTTAAGTGGTGTCTGCTTCACAGCTTTGCCTGCTTATAGTTATGTACGTCTTACTGTGGTGTCCATTTAAAAAGTTCAGATCTAATTATTTTGGTGCTAAAAGTTGAAAAAATTATTCTCACACACACTGGAAGCATTATTGTTTTCTGAGATTTGGTAAATTTGGACAAACTGACCCAAAATGGGACACCAACTTGCACATTAATCCCCCAAAACAGTAAAAAAAGGTTTGTTTCTTTTCCATACTGTTTTACTATGTACTACCTGTTGCAGGGACTCTCTGAAGAATCTTAAGTGGGCTTCAATTTCGCCTAGCTCTTGTTTCATTTGACTCTCTGAGTGTGAGAGACCTGGAAGTCCTACATGAATGTGCTGGAAGACAGCCTCAAGCCTGAAAGTGAAAAAACACTGAAATAAATATAGTAATTGCCACTTTGTTACGATCTTCGTACAGGAGGTTATTATCTGGTTCAATGCTTTAAAGAATACCAAGTTTAATCCATCACATGAAGAAAGGCTATTCGGCATCATCTCTGACCCACAAGACGTGGGAATAATAAAGAAATTCAATTACACCATGCTATTTATGAAATACTTTATTTACTCCAACAAACTGCAAAATAAACCAATCTTATTTCAAGACTTTGTTGATAAAATATTTCTTAATTAAGTACAGAATCTAAAATACCATAACAAAGATATGTTCTTGTTTCTTCCTTTTCTTACCTCTTCCCTTATAAACTCATTGTTTTATTTTATTAATTTTAATTGTGGGAGGGGGGGGTGGGATGGGGCAGGGCAAGGAGTACATTGGATTGTAGATTGTAGAATCACTTGTAAAACATTGATGGCAAAAAAAAAAAAAACATTGAGAACACACAAAGTTATTGTTCATGGTCCTTTATAACCCTTGTCAACATGCAAGTGGTGTGATATGGAAACAAGCCTTACATATGATACAGTACCAGCTGTGGTATATACCATGCAATAAAAATAATATTAACCTCTTCCTAACCAAGGACAAGGGCCATACAGAGACATATCGGCGCAAGATTTCGGGAGTACAGGCTGAGCTCAGGGAGGTGTGTACAAAAATGGCAGAGAGCTGATATTTTCCAATATGGCTAAAGCCAGCAAGGTTGCTAAGTAGTTTATGATGTGAACTGTATTGCAATGCTTGGATTTCCATGAAGACTACCTACAGTATCACATAGCAATGCCTCTTAATAACCAACTTAAAGTTCTGTACAATAAATAATGGATCGACCTGACAACACTAAAAAATATTGTTTGGATGGTGTATTCTCAGACTGGCCTTTTCAGAAGGTCAAATTGTTTCTCTGATGTATCAACGAGTTTTCCTCCCAGTCTTTCAGTGTTATCGTGAAGTTCTACACAGACAGTCTCAAGTCTTTGCATGTCTTCATCTTGCTTTCTTCTTTGATCTTTTAGAATTGAGATTCTGGAAGAAGAACATGCTGTATCATTATGAATTGAAATACTGTAATGTTAATGTTGTCTTTGACTTGCCTATATAAAGTGTCCAACAACTATCACAACTGATGTGGTAAATTGTTTCAAACAAACCTAAAGATCTATGTACAGATCTAGAAATGAATTTGTAATGTGTAGATGCTTTTATGGCAGTCCTTTTAAAAGCTGGTTGATTTATTAAATTTGTTATTAGTGAAGAGGAGTTTATTTGAAAATGTGAGTTCCAACATTTTAACAGGTCTCAGCACCAACCAAATCTAAGTGCCACATTTCAGTCAAAACACGTTTTGCTCTAGACTGGCTGAAAAACATGGCATTCATGGAAAGCAGCTTTTATTTTATGATATTGAGTAAAATAGTTATTCTAGTTTACACACTGTAGTTTTGTCTACACTTTGGTTTTAATTTTTTTTTAATTGTAAATATGGTTTTTATATTTTATAACTAAGGTTAGCTGTGAAAGCAAAAATTAAAAAACAGAAGCAAAATTCCAGTGGTTGGAAGTCTCCCTCTACTGCTGAGAGTGGTATAAATGTTTCTCTTACAGACTATAAGAAATTGAAGCTTACTGTATAACAAATTGTAAGAATGTTTTACCAACCTTTTTTCTATCTCATCCCTGGCTTTATTTTGCTTTTGGATATACTCTTTTCTCATAATTTCTTGCACTTGTGCAAGTAGCTGATAGCAGTCCTGTTGGGACATCTTCTCTGTTGCTTCATCTGCTCTGAATTTTAAAACCACACATTAATACCGGTAATTAATTACTTAAAGTTACTGTAGGATACGTCAGCCCTTTTTGTTACACTTTTCAACTTACAGTCATAAGTACTTCCAGCCTGGATTTCTTTGATGTATAACTCACCCAAACTAATATATGTATTTAGAAATGCTGTATCTGCCTTGATTTATAAGTTTTCCTGAATATTATGAGCTACCAGTTTACTTATATTAAATTCAAAGATTTACTTTAATCAGCCAAGATGGACCTACTTTAACACCTGCTTTGCATTTCCTGCTTTGTCTTGCAAAACAAAACAAAATGGCCATATAATAGACCCTTTAGTGACCAAGCTTGTTCTGTAAAGAAGGCTGAATATTGACCTCAAATCGGTCAATCACAATACAACAAAAGAACTTGGTCAATATGGAGCCATCTTGACCTAATGCTGGGTCAATAATACATATTTCTTTAATATTCAACTAAAATTTGAAAGCAGGGAGGATGACATACTTCAGTAACGGGGATGATGTATTTCTTGTCAGGATTTGTTCAATCTGTTTCTTGAATAAACCCACATTCAAATGTCTTATAGGCGACAAGTTGTTGCTGAAAAAAAAAAAAACAATAAAATAACTACAAATTATACCCTAAAAGTTTCTAATAAACAATTGAATACTTCCCTGTGATCTTAACAAACAAATTTATGACCTGCAGCAAGAGCTAAATATCAAATGACAAAATTTAAGATCTTATTACCTCCAGTGGAAGCAGTAATAACTGAAGGACTACTGGGAAAACTCACATTTGGCTTTTCAGAGTTTGTCTGAGACAGTACTGAAAAATACATCTTTCGCAAATTTTCTAGGCTCAAAATATACCTTTTTCATTTTATAACACCTGGGTTTGTGTTCAGCGCACATTTGAAAAGCTAACCAAGACTTTGCATACCTACTTACCTGCCAAAGTTTATAGCTTCATCTGTGTCTATTACTACAGGAGAAGGTGCTCTATTGAGTAAACTAAAAGGGAAGAAAACAAATACCATAGTCAATAGAAATACAAAAAGGAAACTGAAGTGATACTGTGACCCATTCTGATTCTCACCTAAGTGTTTTCACAATGCACTCCATTTTTGACGTTAGGCATATCATTGCTGAGCCAAGGATTCTGTCCTTCAAGACACACATTCCTTTAACAGGAGATAATGACCTGCAAAAATCAATTTTTAACAGTATTTAGATGAAAGTGAGGTCTCAACGCTAATTGATAACACACAGAAAATGATTAATTCTTTGGAAAAACTGAAGTTTAAAAATAAAAAGTCACTTAAATTTAGGTATTACTGTCTAGAGCATTGGATCAATAGATATAACAGTACTTTTACAACATGGAGAAAACAATGCTAGTCTTAGCTTGATGATGATTTCTCATAATTACTATTGTTTGAAAGTGTCAACTTGTATGCAAAAATGAGTAAAATAAAAACATAAGACTAACAAACCTTATGCCCACAGGAGAAGTGCAGATCATGTGGTACACCACACATGCCTCATTTGGATCAAAATAACTCTTTTCCTCTGCATCTGATGAGGAAATAGCACAATTCATTACAAATTTATTCTGTATTCATATTCATTTTTTTTCATGGAAAAACATGCTTGATGATACAGTGAATGTACAGTATATGTTGTAGGTTAAAATGAATTCAGGTCACAATGGTTTCAAAATAGTTTGATTTGTTTTTTCTTTTGGTTCAGGTTTATTTCCATAATCCTTCAATAATCTGAAACAAAGGTGACAACAAATCAAACTAGTTTGGAAACAATTTGACCTGAAATTCACTTTAACCTACAACATATATCTTGGGCTATTACATAAAATGTGCAAATGCTACTGAGGAAAATGTCAAGCACAGACAAAAGTAGGAAATTATTATGGTAGCCCTAATAATAATAATAATAATAATAATAATAATAATAATAATAATGTAGGAAATATTTGTAATAAAATATTTGGACTTAAACATGTATTAAATATATAATAAAAAATAAATAAAATAAATAAATAAATATGTATAAAACTGCATCCTGCAGGGATCAAATTTCTTTAGCAATTATCCTAATCCATCATGATGGCCAAAAATAAACGCTCTAATCTTGAAGTCTCGCTAATTCCTTATCGATTTCAAAGTAATTATCAGTAATGTGAAGGGGAGCTCTTCCTGTACAATGCGAGCCTCTCAAGCACAGTAGGGCAAAGGAGGGCAAATGAGACTTTGGCGTGAATCCATGTCATTGTAGTGCTGTAATCGTCTCCCTTATTGATTGACAAAAGTTCAGCACAAAAGCACAAAGGCATGAATGAGGAGGCTGGGATCCGCTGCTCTGTTTGTACCAGATGTCAGCACTTCTCCATTTATCTCCTGAAGTACCAGTTAATAACAACAACAACAATAATAATAATAATAATAATAATAATAATAATAATAGAGTTGCTGAGACATGATTAAGAAAACCCAGAAAAACAAAAAAAACCAGAGAGAATTGTACTAATAATGATAATTATCGTCATTATTATAATTTATTACAAGCTATCCTAATTTATTATAATTGATATGTATTGACAGTACATCAACTGTATAATTATGTCTGACTGAAAACAATTGTTGTAAATAATTATTTGTTTATTTATATCATCATAAACACTAGTATTATTATTATTATTCATGAAAATAATTTCATTACCTTGAGAACAGAAACCCTGTAATTTTTCAGCCCAAGGAAGAGCCAAACTGTGTACTCCAAAGCTATGAATGCAATGATACTGATAAGGTGATCCAGGATCTACCAAAAAATTTGAAGCAAGAAAAAAATCAGAGATTTTCTGTTTTTTGCTAAAATTCAAAAGAATATTTTACCTTGAACGAGGCATCAAGGTCTAATTCAAATTGAAAAAAAAAAACAAAAGAATATATAAAAGAGGGCCATTTTGGAATAAGGCATATTCATTGCATCGTAAAGTGAGAATTAAGAGAATTAGGAGCATGACCAACTTAAGGACATTAAAGTTATAAAACACTAAATCCTTCACACTAGCATTACAGAGACCTGTACATGTATGTATGGGGGATCTCTGTTCAGATCTCTATTCTCACTTTGGGAGTGAAAGAGTTACAGCATGTCAAATAAACATTTGGATGCAGATGACTTGTTTGTGTTGTAAGTTAAAAGGAAGTTCAGGTCAAAATTGTTCCAAACTACCGGTAGTTTGATGTGTCTTTTCCTTTGTTTCAGAATATTGGAGGATTATGGAAATTACTCTGAAACAAAGGTAAAACAAATCAAACTCATTTGGAACCATTTTGACCTGGAATTCAATTTAAACTACTGCTATAACATTTACAAGAATAAAAACAAAATTTTTAGGACTCTGGAAAAGAAGCGCCTGTAAGAGAAAACAATGTGAGGAACAATCCACCACTGTACAAACACTGCACTTTTCCTACAAACACTATGGTATTATATTGTTCATTTATGTCTCAGACTTTTTACATTTGTGCTTGTACAAAAAAAAAGCACAATTTTGTTTTTCATATTATAGTCTCTCTTGCTTTGCTTACAATGTTTCTGTTAGTTGTAGTCACTAGTCATAGAATTAGTAATAGAAATTTTGAAGAAATATAATTTTGATTTCTGTCTTTGTAACAATGAGGGATCCTGAAACCTGCTGTGACAAAGAATTTCCTAGCCAGACAAATTTGACCACTCGTAAGTGGCCACCTCTGTGGTTTACTGTTTTGCTTGTCCTTCAAATTTTAAAAAATGTCTGATTCCTGAGCTTAGTGACAGGCCCATTCCGACTGTTCAAAGAGAACATTTACCTTTTTGCAGATGCAAGGGAGAAGATATGTCAGCTTCAACAGAGTCATCACCAACTGAACTTTCTTCAGACTGAGAATCTGACAGCTCATTCACCAATGAAAACTGCAGCTCCACACATTCATTAACAAATAAGGAGAAGTTTGATGGATGGATGTCACTCCTTTCAAGGCCACTCCTATTCCAAGATGCCATTTCCTAATTTCAAAACAGCATGTTTGTTTTTTCATTATCAAGTACTCAACTGTAAATTTAAATATACTTATTTATTTAGTGCAATGGTAAAAAATTTGATAAATAAAAAATGTAAAAAAAAAATTATATCTGTTAATAGTTTAGAAATACTTTTATAAACTTTTGAGACATCAATCTTGGGTAACTCACTTCATCTGCATCTCTTGATTCTGAATCACCAGATTCCAAAACAATGCAGTGATAAATTGTCCCACCTGTTGTTGCCATGACAATCACAGGTGGGTGAGAATGGAGACAAAGCAGTGAACACGCATCTTGACCATAATTGTCTTCAGCTGCTGGGTACATTGTCAGAGGGCCATTCACATGTGGTCGTCTTCTGTTTAGAGAGTAAAGTTAAGTTACAAAAATAATAAAGTGTATGAGGTATAGAGTACCATGCAAGTTGACACTTGATTCTCGATACTCAGGAGAATTGAGTATTGTAACTGAGAACTAAGTCTTCATATTCCACTTATATGTTAGCATTGTTGGGGACAAATATTGACTGTTTTTGTTATGAATTGACATCAGTTCATACAATGAATAATATACTTCATGTGCCTGATTCATCTAGTCCAGAAGCAGTCAAGTGTCAAGCTTATTAAACACTTGATACTTAACTCAATCCTTGATTAGAGTGTCTCAATCGCCCATACTAGTGAGAATCAAAGATTGAGGATCAAGTCTTGATCCACATCTCAAAAGCAAGCATGAACTTACATATGCATAGTACTGTATGTGTAAGATTAAAATGAAAATTTAAGAAATGATTTTTTACCTTTTTTGTGAAAGTCTATGTAAAAGGTGATAGATATCTCCAGTTTCTTGCAGTACAAAAATTGAATAAGCAAGTTCCATCTCAGTGTCGCTTGTTCTAAACTTTGTCCTGGGGTCAAAATCCACCACAGCAGGGCCAAAATCAAATGCTATAGCTGACTCACCCAGTGCCACAGCAAATGAGGAAGTAGATCCAAATGACATTGACTTCCTGCTGTATTCTGCTGTAAGTGAAGATGACTCACCAAGTGGGATAACGTCTTCTGGAGATGTTGGTTTTAACACATTGTACAGTCTAAATGTAACAACCACAAACACAATTAGCCCTGGGTTGTTGTTAAGTCAATTAGTGTAAAGATTTATTTGCTCTTTAACACTGGTCACATCAAAACTAGAGTTAACTTTCAAGAGTTTGCTACTGTTTTATCCTGCCCTTCCACAACAGACTACTTGTCCCATTATCCAATTGAAGGGCTGGCTGCAAGATAAAGCTTAGTAAGTTTTTTGGATGTCTTTCAACTTTGCTATCAATTCTTGATTTCTGGTAAATAAGATTGTTTTTCTGCACTTAACATTGTCTTGAATTTCGTTTCTTAGGGAAGAACAAGAAACTGACAAAACAAAATACAGAGCAATGTGAACTTTGAAAAAGCAAGCCTGTAACTAAACAATCAGAATTTTGAAGCACAGTGAAGTAAATGCATATACCAGTATCTGTGTTACCATGGGCCTCTTATATTGTATGATGTAAATCTTGAATTTTCTTTGTGAACTTTATCCTGCTACAATTTGTTCCAGTGAGCCTCCGATTTAATGTATGCGCATTAGGACCTTGAAAACAATTTTTGACTAAAAGTACAAAAAGGGGCGATTTAAATCTGGGCATTTCCTCTTGAGAAGCCCATATAAAAATACACCCACAAGATCAAGAGTCAGTTAGCCCAATGGTCACTCAAATCCTTAATTGTAACCAGTTGATCCCTTAACACTGAACTGATATTGTCAGAAGAAATAGCACATTGAGCGCTGGGTTCAAAACAGTAATGTACTGTATTTTCAAATTACCTCAAGTTATTATCAGAAGTTAAGACCATCAGATGAATGTCAGCGTGACTTCCTGGATGCCACTTGACATCAAGCACTGTTACCCTCTCATGGGTCACAAAGAACCTTTCATCAATAGGTATTGTTCTGACAAAGAAGAGAGAAATCTCCATTGTTAGCAGAAGCTTCAGTATTGTCTGTCTGTTGTTTCTGGTATTTGCAATTTGTCGATAAAGAAGTCGAAAATTTGAACGAAATGTTAATAAAGTCAGCCAGGAAATAACAAAGGTTTTCCCACCTGGGTGAGGGTTTTTACCAATCAATATGCCCTGGTAGGGTGGGAGTTTGTTAATGATGTCAAGTCAAATCCCAACCTTGGCCTGGGGTAGAGGGGTTAGGGTTAGTTCAACTGTATTGGTTTATTCAGTCTTCAGAACAAACAAACATACAGAAAATATCTCCTAAGTAAATAATGGTATCAGCAAAAAGCTCCATCAGCTCCCCTTTACTGACTCCTCTGTGCTTTTTCTTCACAAAAATCCATAATACCTGGGCTCATGTATTCTTTTTCCAGTACACATACCTACAAAGTACCGACTGATTTCCCCCATCATACTCTGCAAACTTTCCCCATCTCCTGGGCATTTCAAGGACTGATAAACCTCTGCTTCCTATGAGGATCAGGTATTTTGATGATGAACTAAACAGCATGGAATGCACTTCAAACAGGGGTGCATCTGTACATGTAAAGGTCTGTTTACATAAAAGAAAAGATACACATGTAAGAAATGAAGTAAAAGATAATCTGACAGACTACTGCACATGGTCCCAGTACATAAGAATATACATGTAAGGACAATGTCTGAAACTATGTGTATGATTATTCTTATGCTTATTATTTGGCTTTATTATGTTCAGTTTTATAGCTTGGACCTTTAGAAGGAACTCTTCTAAAAACTGTCCATAATCATTTACCGATAACTGCTTTCTATTATCGACTGGAAAATCGTGTGGAATGTCGCCTGATACTTAGTCAACAAGGCAGTGGGTCAAGTTGGCTGAAACAAGGAGATAATCCGCAAGACAGAGCGGGATAATTGTTTTAATATAAGAAAGAAATTGGCTTTACAGCCCTCCTGCAGCATAACCAAAATACCAGACTGTACCATTTAAAAATTAGGAAAAATCCTACACTGAATCTATATTAATTTCCTACTTAGAAATATCCAGAGACAGTTCGAACGTTGTTGTCATTCTTAAAGTGTACCTGGAATTTCGCTGATCGTTCATTGCCGAAGTGCAAGTTCTTCAAATTTGCAGTGAGAATTGTACTTCTTGACGGAACCCATAAGAATATTTCGCAGTCATTTTCGACCAAAATATTCTTTGATCTCCTCTCATTTTCACCGTCTGCTATTTGATCCTCATTTGCTTGTCTTGCTTCTTCGAAAACTGGATGTTCCGGGAGCGATTCCTCCCACTTCTGATCAAGATTTGCTGCCATTACTGCTTTTCACGTGCTTGAGTGAGGACTGGGAAAAGGAGCTTACATGAGCCTTACATGAACAGAAATCAAACAGGTGAGTATCATCCCAGCGGGCTCAAATTTACGTGTCCAAGATGGCGGCCGATGTAAGTAACATTTCTTTTAAGTTTCTATTTTTGCCTTTTTTGGATTGACAGAGGTTATGATGGTAGAATAGCTCGTCACTTGATTTGAACTTACCTAGGTGGTCGAGATCCTGAAAAAATGCGCCGGTCGGATTACAACCTCAAGCACCAAGGAGAGAATACATGTCTGTCGCGAACTTCTGGTACCCTGCATCGAAAGGGACGGTAAGTTAGTTTCTTTGTAACGATTATTTATATAACGGAAGCGGTAAGATTTCCGCACAGTTCCCTACTTCATTATGCATGCTGTAGCTGTATTGTCTTGGGCATTGCACGCGCAAACTTTACATATTTTGGAGGAACGAAATAGTATATCTACAGCATGCATAATGAAGTAGGGACCTGTGCGGAAATCTTACCACGGAAGCTCGCATAGTTATGGCTTCTGAACACTATTTCATGGTCAAAAGTTAAATTATAAGGGGAAACCGTGGTATATTTATTATTTCCAATAGACGATATAAGGGAGCACCTTTTACGTGTGTCGGTTTCTTTTGAAGAACGAGGCATATTACAGTGGACTCTATTGTTATTCATCAGTATGTTAATGAGGTGGCGGGGTATTCTGAAATTTAGTCCAGCAACTGACTTTTGGAACTTCCCCCACCAGTCCTCAGAAAGTCCTCATTAGCTCAAACAGATCAAACATCAAATTCTCGAAACCAATAAATAATGTAAGGAACTCATTCTAGTTTAAGAACTGTTTAGTGTCAAATCTCCCATACGTGTATCGGATCAATGTAAGTATCTGGGCAACTGTGCGCCTAGCCCTCCCTTGATGCAACAAGTTATAAGAAGTTAAAAAGTTAGTGTTAATGTTGGCATACTGTAGGGGAGGGGTAGGTGCACAGATAATGATGGTAATGATAATGAATTTATATAGCACATTTTTTTTTCATATGAATATGTTCAAAGGTGCTTTACACTTCTATTGGGTGAGATCGGACGTCAGCTTGTAAAGGCGCCTCTGGCTGCCCCTGTCAGTCCACATAACATCTTACCCACCCAACCCATGCAAGAAATAACAGATGAGCCCAGTTGTAGAGATAGACCACCACCCCGGGAACTACATCCCCTACTCTAATTTCAAACAGTGTGTTGGTTCTTTAACGTCTCCCAGATTTGTGTTGTGAGATGGGACATACGGTTTATCTTTATCCGAGAAGACTAGAAAGTCTAACCGTTGATGGATGTCATTACAAAGGCAGCACTTTCTCCTCAATTATTTTAAGACCCTGAGTGTTGGTCCAGACAGCTTTGAACCCCCAACCTCCCACACGGTAGTTCGGTGCTCTACCATCTGAGCTTACCGGTCGGTGGCCCAAATACTTACATTGATCCTATGTATCTCAAATGAATTACGTGTACAATAAATGACAAATTTATACTTACTTTGAACCATTCCTTTGAAACTAGATTTTAATGAAGCTGGAGCCAAAGTAGTGATAAAGTTGGTATTTCTAACTCAACATCGTTACAGGTAATGCATTTACTTGCTGGGTGGCATGGTGGAATAAAAGTCTTATGCAGAATACGTTTTATAGCTGCAGTGTGTTGGTCCATTTTTCAGAGACATTAGTGTATATTTAGGTGTAATTTTTGTAGAGATTGGAGCTATCTTGTAGCAGTATCAAGCAATATTGCTGTATCTGTAGTGCTATAGCTCTAACGTATTGTAAAATGAAGGTCTTAAAAAGCAACTTTTCTATTGCAACAACTACAAGAAACATTGCCTAGTATATAACACTGCATGAAACTCAAGATAATCATTGGAATGAAATGTATGAAAATTGTTTTCATTTGCCTGTGATCCCCTATCTTTGCTATTATGCTCTGTACCTTGCATTGTGGTGATTTGTTAATATTGCATAAAGCCCTAACATCTGGTATCTAGTAAGGGCTAACAAGAGTTATTTCTCTTTGCACTTTACCCAGAGACAACAAGTCAAGAAGAGCAGTAGAGGAAGTCCTTGCTGCCCTTGCAAAAAGACAAGGTATAAACTGTGATGCGTTAAAATTAATGAACACATCCAAGCACCATCGCAATCCAGAGATTTATCGGATAAAACCTTGTTTGTTTTCTACAGGAATAAATGCTGTCAAGTATTTTTGTGCTGCATTCTCAGATGTTGAAAAAGCCATCATCTTCTCTTCAACCAGGTATCTGCATACAAGATATGGGCATAGGGAGTTTCAGAATTTTATTTAAACTTGAAACATGTAGGAATGATCAATGAATATTTGTCTGTGATGTTGTTTTCAGTTCAGTGAACAGTGGCTCATATCTTGTCCTTTTGTGCTGGTCTTGCATCTTGGCACGTAACGTGTATTGTAACACAGAGCTGTGTAAAGGTGCCCAGTGGAGGAGACTGGTGGAGGTGCAGTGTTTGGCTCTGCATGGTGTGTTGTCGGCAGGAAGGAGTTGTGTGGTTGAAGCAGCAAGGAAGAAGTTGCATAAAATATGGCAAGAGGTACATGTAACTACATGTTTTGTTACAACTTTGGATTGATTTAACTCGAGCTAGTATCAGCAATAACAATATGAGCTGGTTGCTTAACCCTTTCACTCCCAGAAGTGATTAAAATGGAACTTCTCTTTTCGGTAACATTACAATGTAACAGTAAGGAAAAGTGACTCTGAGAATTGAACAAAATAATCAACTCAAAGATAAAGAATTGATCTAATACCAAATTCTCAAAATTCGTCCGTAACTAAATGTGTGGTACTCACTTAGGAGAATTGCCACTCAGATCTCGGGAGTGTTAAACACTGTTCAACTGAAGCCACTGTTTAAGTAAAATTGGAATGGGTCAAAACTGACCAAGTAGTGAATGATAAATAATTAGTTAACTAATAATTGGTTATTATTCGTTTCAAGTGGGCATGTATTGACCTCATAGTTTTATTCTTATTCTGATGTGTTGTAAACAAGATTGAAAAGCTAATTTAAAGCAGCTCAAATTCAGTTTAGACAACAGTTTTGTTCAGCTCAGTATATACCTCATTTAAATAACCAGCCCCTTGTTTTTTTAAGAGGCTGCAAGTTCTCTTCTTCTCAAGGTTTGAATTGTGTGCTATTCAAATATGGCTTTCAACTTTGAACAGGAGCATTTGGTAACTTGATGAAACTTTTCACTCTTTCCCAGTTTCCTAGCTGTGAAGTGAAATTACAGTCTGGATCCACTGTGTAATTGGTTGACGAAAGCTGTGGCACATTATTTTTAAATATAGACAAAAGTTGTCTCATTTTCAAAGAAACTGTTTTTCCTGTCACTTTTGTTTTCGATTGCATGATCAGGTGTGTTTCAGTTCAGTGAACCTGACCTTGAATGACCTCTTGTGCACACAAGCGGATATTAAATAACTGTTCCGTTTTTTTTTCAGTGCTAAAAAGGCCTTATAATAAACAGCTTATTAACCTCATCCTCGCTATTGCATCATGGCTTTGGTCCGACATTTCCCTGTAATGACCTCACTCTCAGTTAATAAGTAGTATTTAATATCATTATAAGGAATATGGTCCTGGTGTGGCCCAAGAATATTAAACTGACTGATGTTTTGACCTTGGGAATTCAGATTGCTGGTATTACGTCTAGATATGCTGAAGCTCTTGCTAATCTGGAACCATCACAGGTTAGCAAATGTTTATTTTCGTTTTGTTGACAATAACGAAAGATACAAGGCTATGCTACAATGTATTTGCATTGGTAGAATGTAGTTTTTCTGGTATCTATTAGTCCTATTTTATTCATTCTCACTGTAAAGGTGTATCAGTACAGTTTCAAGTACAGGGATAATGGGAATAGGAATATTGGCAACTCAGGTGTGTTGAATGATCAGAGTCACACTAAATTCCCCAAAGAAAATATGAAGAAATGTTTATCTTTCATCAAGGAGAATCCCTGACAGGACTCAGTTTTCGAGACTTAAAGGGTTAAAAGCTTGTGACAAAGCAGTAAAGGGATGTACCTGTAAATCTCATTAGAGAGGTCTTTAATGCTGTTACTAATAAACTAGTACTGAAATTCCAGTGGTGTGCTCAAAAAATGTAGTCTGGTTGACTGCAAACATGGAAATCTGCAAATTACTGTTTAGGAAATTCTTCATTACAATGCTTGGTGACATTAGTTTGGTGTTATAATGTATTTTTCAGCATCACCTATGCTTAACTGGATTCGTGTTCAACTTTTGTACCAAAACCAAGGACAGCTTGACACTGAGTGAATTCAAGGTGCTTTTTTTTAATGATTGATATTTTTTACATCACGGACCACAGAGGGGGAGGGGCGGGTAGGGCTATAGCACCACCACTTTATTGCTTGGATTTTTTTTATGGCAAAATAAGAGGTGAAACAATGACATTAACGTTTGCTTGCATATGTGGCCAGATGTTTTAGCCCTACCACTTTAAAATGGTCTCCGTGGTTACTGTACATTAATACTTTACACTATAAACACACAAGACTTGAAACATGTTTACAGCCACCTGGGACTGTCTTTTACCGCAACTTGTTCACATCCAATATACCTAGTGCCATATTTGGAAAGAAAGAGAAACCTAGTTAACCAATCAAACTTGTCTCAGTAGTGAGACTTACTCACCAGGAAATACTCACCTCTGCTCAAAACTTGGCAGACACATCATTGTTACAATTACATGTTATTTATGATGTGCCGTGGAAGTAGGACGCAAGTTCAAAGACTAGGGCAAGCAGATTCCAAATATATTACTTAGGAAACATTGAATCTGGAGAAGCTGTGAATGCGAGTTACACGTTTCAAGTCTTACAGGTTTCTGATTTCCCTGAACTGACCACATAAAGTAAAAGTTGAAATTCTGGGGAAATTTTATTTTTTCACTTTCCTGAATCACGACTTTGCTTAGATGATCAGTGGAGTGCAAATCAAAATCAAGGAAAAGAGATAATATTATTGTTAAAATGCTCCTATAATTTTTTAACCAATTAAGAGTCATAACCAGCTTATATACCTTTCAGCTTATATTTACCCCCACTGTACAAGTGTGTCACTCATGGATTGATATTTTCTTGTACATCAGAAACCATTACTTGAACTATACATCAAAACAGTGATTAACAGCAAGACAAGACCTCCAACACATGTCCTGGTAAGTGTGGTTTCGTTTGCCTCATAAAATGAATTATAGTACAATGTGATGTACAGCATTGTTAAGTAATGTTTCAAGTGTTTGTTTCAAAGCCTTATGACAGCTTATTTGTAGAAGGGTTCAATATATGAAACTTCACTGGTTTTTGGACCAACCTTTTTTTGTTTTCTTGTTTTTCATTTTGTAGGTTCACAGTGGAGCATTGCAGTGTCATATAACTCATGATGAATTCAGTTCCCTATTTCTTCCAGCTCTTCAAAAAGCTTTACTTAGAAATCCAGAAATAGTCTTAGAAGGTAAGAGATTTGAATTAAAATAATGATATGGTGGTAAAGTATGTAAAACCTTGCAAAGGATAAAGAGAACATCTTTTTGTTTCTCTCAAGAATGACCAATATGCAACTTCTCTTAACAAAATCAATACATTGTCAGGCAGACAAGAGATGACAATTGAGCAGATGATCATTTGATGAAGTGATCAAACTTTAAATTCCTCACACTGGCATATAACAGAGAATATGGCACTCACTAAAGAGAATACTACTTAAATCTCAAGTTTTTTAGTGTTATTTTTTACACCAGTCTCATACTGTACATTCGTATTAGAGTGATGATGGCAGTAATGAATGTCTTGTTCTCTCTAGGTGTTGCCTATTTAATCTCCTCTGTATCTATTGATTTATCCAAGTATGCTCTGGACATATGCAAGAGCACTGTTGGTCAGTAAGTGGTTTACATTGTAACATTTATATTACTACCACTATGAATAGATACCAAGTGCTTTAAAGAAACTGATGCCAAAAACTATTTTTAAATACAAACTGAAACAGTTTTTATTGAACCATTTCAACTAGTTATTGTATTTTAATTCTTGTTTTAGTTAGTTTTTCATAGGTTCTTGTCCTTTTTATTGAATTTTAGATCATTTAGTTTCTCAGAGGACCCTCCTGAAAACCACGTTATGGTGACTGGAGGCCTCCTCTTAAAATGTTATGTATTATTGTTATTAGTAATTAAAATGATAGGGAGAGAGGAGGTACTCCCTTTAATGGCTTGTATGGGAAGGCTCTTCAGGGCTAGGGGCCATATCTCATTTGTCAAGTTATGTTCCATTGTTTTGTTGATTAATGTTACAGAACATTTTGATAGCTTTGTGCTGACCCCAAACCAGCATAACAGGGCTAAATAGCTGGATCTTAAATCAAGCAATTTTTTTAAAAATTCTTTACCCTGAAATATTGGTGAAGGATTTTAGCATAAGCAAGCCTTTTGTTTGAAGAAAGTTATAAATATAATTTATGAGAATTTATTGACAGTATCCTGATCATTATTTCTGATATATGCATAATTTCTAGGTCAATTGAGGGCAAAAGAAGATGTTCACAGAAAAGAAGCTGTTTTGATCTTGAAGAATCTTGCACACCAATGTAGTGACCCAGGGGCATTGGAGGAACTTGTCAAGTTCTTGTTTGGAGTCCTTAATGGTTAGGATAAAAACACACTTTTAATTTGAAGTACTGAACCTAAACCCTGTATTCCTGGAAAATTACAGAATAATTATGTGTTGTGGTTCATTTTTTTCCTTGGTTTAAATTTTATTTTCCTTTGTTTTTTGGTATGGTAATGTTTTATAATGAGTTTGAAACAAAGGAAAATAAAATTTGAACCAAGAATAACATTGAACCACAGCATATACATGGCACCAACAATATACAGGTACAAGTAGAATTTGCTACTTAGATCCTTAAAGGAAACATGTGTAACGTTCTGGCTTCTAAACTGTTAGGTTTTATTTCCACTCTGTCTTGCAATCTACAACTTCACTTTTTCCTTGTCCTCTATGTTTTTATCATATGGTAATATATAGGTGCTTAAGTGTGAAATGACTAATATTCTCATACACATGTGCGTGATACTAGGTGAGAACATTACAACATGCGACAAGCATTTTTTTCTCATCACAAACAAGGGACAAATACGTGTACAATTTTCTTGACAATGTCGTGGTAGAGATGTTAAGGCAATTGAAACAACAACAAAGATGTATTTTCTAGCACTGTCACTGGCATAAGTTTGCTATATGGTATAAATCAACCAATATTCTTTGATTCTATCTTCGTTTTCAGGTTCAGAGGGTAAACTGACTCAGTGGAGTGACAGAGTCTGTATTCTGAGGGGTAAGTTATTTACTGTGGTACTCATGGACTATATATAGAATGCGAACAGCTGTTTTTGTGAAAGATGTATTTTCCAGCACTGTCACTGGCAAACTTGGAAAAAGTGAATCTGAGTTTGTCCAATTGGAGTCGAACCTGAGTCACAGGAGACTTGTGGGAGCAAGGCCCTTAAGCTAAGTTCATCAGACAAACATTTTTGCACACTGCTGAGATTTGAATGTTAAAATGAAAACATTGTGCATTAGTGTATGTGATATATTTTGAGTCTGGAGAATTTGTCAAAGACAGATGTCCTCAGCACTGTTGCAGGAGAACTTGGAAAAAGGCTGTTTTTGCGTTTGTTGATCCTGAGTCAGAGATAATACCGGTATCAAGGTTTTTGTGGGTGGAAGGTGGAAGCTTTGGACACCTCCAAGTTGGACAAGGCAAGAGAGATCTAACCCTTTTGCTAACCCATGTTTTTCAGGGATTAAAAGTTTGGAGAGTCATTCAGTCAGTGGAAGCTCAGCAGTGCAAGGCCTCACTCAGCTTGTTGTGGAAAAACTGGTGCAATATCTGCAACAGGAAGGTTTGTTCTCAATGGTCAGATCAAGTTAATTAGTAAGTCACAACTATAACAAAATTCTCAAATCTGATTGGCTATCAACTGCCCTGATTTCAGCCTAAGAAGGACATTTAAATAGGACAGTACGCATCATGCCTGAGTAACTGGACAGTACGCGCCATCACGCGCGCGCGTAAATGGCTTTTTTTCACTGCTAGCAAAACAAAATCTGGGAATTTCATGTGTTTTGGTTAAAAAAATCTTATACATCAAAAATTTTGTTTAAGTTATGATTAATTGTTAAAAAGACTTCGTGTCGTCCAGTTCGGTCTGCAATCATACTCGTGATTAAACAAATCGGACTCCCGCTACGCGGTCGTCCGATTTTGTTAATCACTCGTATGATTACAGACCGAACTGGACTCCACTCAGTCCTATTACCATTACAAATCACATATATTAGTGAATCACATAATCCTTAAAACATTTTACCATATCTGAGAGCCATGTAAAGTATTAACAAAATGATAACATGAATTTTTTCCTTTTGACGAGCTAGACAGTCATATGCTGTGGCTTTATGGACAGTGTAACTTATTAGTGCAGTGTGTTGATGTGTGTGTGTGTGTCTGTTGGTTGGGCCTTTTATATGGGGGGAGTGATGACAAGCAGCCTGTACAAAGCGACACCAACCAATGCAGTCTTGTGTTGCATCAATCTTCTCTGTATTCATTTCACCGTCTCTGCTCAACAGTTGAGATATGTGAAATAAACGCCGCAAACGTTCACCGGTCCAACAACTCATTGTTTACTCGTATGGTCACAACCATGAAGGATTCCGAAAATTCATGGATTGGCGAAACAACCATTTGTTTGCTTTGCTCGCTCTTTCTTTGGCGTCAAAAAGTAAGGAAAGGAAAAAGGAAAAATCCTGCAAACCATTAAACCAAGCAATAAAGGCTTTGATCTGACTTAACGATTGGGGAGATGGAATTCAATCAACAATACTCTTCTGACTTCGCTAGCAGGTCGCTCTCAAGAGAACCTGGCCACATGCACAGCTCTACGTTTGGTGCCCGTCAATCATTACGCTATCGAGATTGTACTTACAGTTTTTTGACGGGCTATCGAGAGAAACGAGACGCGTTTCGCGAGAAGGTGGTAACTTATATTGGAGTGGTACTGTATGTAATATATTCCATCTTTGGCGTCTCTCGAGATCTTGTTCCATGCTGCTGCAAACATAGAGCATACATACCTTTTAGTAACCGAGTTTGAGGTCCGTACTGTAAGTTACGGACCGAGTTTTTTCCGCTCGGATTTATGGCCCGAATTTAGCGGGCCGTACTCAATCACACCGCGCGTACTAACTGAGAGTTATAATAATGGAATAGTAGATCTTCCTTACTAAGTCTCCGCAAAGAACACCAAAGGAATCGTAGTTGGCAATCAGTGATCGTATTGAAAGAGAGGTTTTACATGTAGGCCTGTTTTTTTTTTTGGCTACTGCATATGAAATAATGCAGGAGGCAATATGTCAAAGGAAACATGAGTGAGTGAAGGAAACTATTAGCACGTGCCTAGTATTTAGTCAATCACAATGCACAATACAATTCGCTTTTATATCAATTTATTTTGAAACTCAGAAGAGAATATGTAAAAGTAATGAAATCGAGGAAAGGTGATAGGGATGGCAAAAAGGTCCGAATAAACTTAATAAATGCAGTAGCCACATGCATGCAATGCTTGCCTATTTTTTTTTTTGGCTACATGCTTCTTTTTATTGATGTCCACCAGTATTCGCAAGCAGATTGCTTGGAAATCATTTACAGTGTCTGCTTCTCATGCTTTTTGTTCAGTATTATTGCTAGGTTAAATGAATTCTGATTACTACTGGGGCGTAAAAAGGTATCTAACTGTTGTTCATTTTTGCTTACAGTGCATGAAGGGGCTCTTAGTAATGGCCTCACAGTCTTGACTGTTTGGTGCACACATTTCTCAACTGAAGTACCAAAAGTTCTTATTAATGCATTCAAGGTGAGATTATTGTATACTCTTTTTATTTTATTTTTTTATCATTATTATTATTATTTTTTTTTTTAGAGATTATTGTATCCTTAAGTTGAAGTCGGGCATTTTATCAACGGGAGCAAGACAACATAGGCTGTGTTGTGTGCTGTATCTTTCCATTTAGTGCGTCTCTAACTGGCTGATGGCTTTAGGATTTCAAATTAATACATGAACAAATTGTATATTTTTATTTCTGTATATTTCAGAAAGGAATGACGAATAAGAACTCTACAACAGCTGTTCGGAGCGGATACTTGATGTGCATGGCTGGTGCCCTACAAGGTCTTAGGGACAGTTCCTTTTTTATGAGTGGGGGGGGGGGGGGCTGGTGTGATTCAGGAAGCACCATTTAAAAATTACATGACCCCCCTCAGCTTGCCAATTTTTTTCACATGAGCCCTCCTCTTGAAGCGGTATCTTTTCAGATACCCCCCCACCCAAAAAAAAAAAAAAAAAAAAATAATAATAATAATAATAATAAATAAAAATTAAATAAATAAATAAATAAATAAAATAAAATAAAATAAATTTAATAAAAAATAATAAAATGACCCTCTCCCAAGATTTTACCTTTTGTAACATTCTCTGTTATTCCATACTTCACGTAATTGTGCTTGCTATGATACAATTTCTAATACTACAGAGAGCTGTTTATCTCGACTTCTTGTTGGTCAATAAAAACGTAAAAAACAGAACTCGGCCAATATGCAAAGCTTGTTCGATCAAGATGGCTGGATATTGCACTTGTTTTATCTGCATTCAGAAGGCAGCAACAGTTTTAATAGCATTTCGTTGTACATATTTTTCTATGCAGTATCTATTTGTGAACACTGTTAAGATTTTTAGAAGTCTTACCTGCCATTTGTTGTTGATTATTACCAGGTAATACGTTGCTTCAAGGCATGGAGATTTTGCCTCAGCTGTTACAGGTGAACAAGCCATAGATCTAACATTTTCCTTTGCTTATCACCTCCCGCTTGGGGAACGACGAAAGGCGACCTCAGTGCACTCTGTGATTTTGATCTGGTTGTCTGTTGTATTTTTTAACAACTCTTGAACGCTTAATACCGTTCTAGCGCTTCTTTCTATTTTAAATTGCAATTGGTGCAAATTCCATTCATAGTACAAGGGTTAAATCTTGGAACGAACTATGCTGAGTACCATCTGTGCCCTGAAATCAAGCCCCTCTAAATGTTTCTATCTGCAGGATTCGTTGAACTTGTTTGACATTGTAAACTTCATTTAGCTTTGAACTCTACACTTACGTTGTCGAAAGCTTCGTAGATTTCAAGATGGTTTAGTATTTATGAGGCTGGGTTGTCAAAAATGTTTTTAATTCCCTGAACTGAAGGTTTTTGAATGCGTTTAGTGCAGATTTTAGATTGCTTTTGACAAGGATACTTAAGCGTGTGTTTTTGCTTGTCAGACAGTGGAAAAAGCCAGCGCACAACCAAACCAGATGATGATTGTGAGCGAGGGACTTCAAGCATCCTCCATTCTTATTCGGATATCACTTGCTGACGTTCAAGCAGGTAATAGCATAATATGGACTAGTAACCTCAGCTGATAAAAACGTAGAAAATATAGATCTATCGTATTTCAGTTAAATAAAAAGGTATTATCTGCAAAAGCAGAAGGCTTCCTGCGGTCAGTTCAATAAAACTTCAACAAGGGAATTTAACAAGTGAAACTATTATTTTTAAAGTCTAAAACAATAGCTACGCTGGTTCTCTGTCATACAAGTCGTTAATTTCTTTCTTCAGTCAATGTTTGAAACTCACTGGAAGTCGTCTTACCGCGCAGCAGAGCTAACGTTTCGTCGCGCAGGTCATGCCATAATCAAGTTTTTACTTTTGAAGTTGAAAGTAAAATAGCAAATTGAACATGTTGAATTTGGGATCTTTGACGCCATCTTTTTAGCTATGGGGGATTAGCCAGGACTTTCGGGCCAACAAAACAAGTAGAAATACTTTGAATCAATAATAATAATAAAAAAGATATTTTATTCCTAATGATTTTTGCATTTTCTTATTTTTTTTTTCAGAGTCCAAACTTGGTTCCTTCTGGACAACGTTTCTTGATGCCAAAAAACAGTTGTTTGTTTCGGAGAAGTTCCTGAATTCAGCTTCGGAGGAAGGTACTTCATATTAGCCCTATCTACAGCTAGCTCAGCTTACTCGGTGGTTCGTTAACCCTTTCACTCCCAGAAGTGACCAATTTGCAATTTCTCCGTACTATATCAATATCTTTTACTCAAACAGGTAACAGGAATTTGAATAGTTATCAACACGGGGATATCAAGTTGATCAACATCAAATTCTTTAAAGTAACTTGGGAGTGAAAGCGTTTTAAAGAGTTTTAAAAAGATCGGTATTGTGATTAAGTTACTCGCCCTATTCTTTACGGACAGCTCTCTTAAGCGGACCCTCTCTATTCGTGACTTGCAGCAAGTCCTGGAACAATATCATTTACGCATTCTTTCAAATAACCAGAGTAATGATAATGATAATTATACTAATAATGATACTAATAATGATAATGATAATGATAGTGATAATGATACTAATGATGATAATGATGATGATGATAGTGGTACTGATACTAATAATGATAATGATAATGATAGTGATACTGATACTAATAATGATAATGATAACCTAATAATATGAACGACGGACCCTAAAACATGGCTGTAGAGAACATTTCATAAAAATCCTACTTTTTAACTATTTAACGATTAGATTTCGAAGTTCGCTTTTTTGTCGCGCGACAAATCGCGTGATGGATCAAACGCCCTGGTGACGTATTGGATGTCTCTGCTTCCCTTAGTCTCTCTCTGTGTCTGCTTCCCTTAGTCTCTCTCTGTCTCTGCTTCCCTTAGTACTTCACCAGCTTGTGGCAGTCATAGAGAAGTTAATTATTAGCCATGGACAAAGACTGAATAAGTCGAACGCGCAGTAAGTTCTCTTGGATCAATGTCAGTATCTGGCCAACTTTTGCACCTACCCCTCCCCTAACACAATAAGTTATAAAAAGGTAGTGTTAATGTTGGGTTAGGGGAGGGGTAGGTGCGCAGTTGCCCAGGTAATGACATTGATCCGTTCTCTCTATGTAAATTGTTATTTACATTATCTTGGGGCGTTCTTTTCCACTTCTTTACTCTGCAACAACAATTTTCGTAACGCTGTTCTACCGATAATTCTTTATTCTTCTTGTATTAAGGTTTGGTTTAAGGCAATACGAAAAGTAAGAAATCCGGTCAGTGAACATGCGTTTTTGTCCCAAATTAATTCGGTTCGTGTGTTTTAAGATTACGTTGCTTGTGTTTGTATTTGAATTCTATTGAACCCTTTAGTTTCAAATCAAAACGAGTGCGTATTTCAATAATTGGGAATGAGATGTTAGTTTTTTCGTCACAGAAGGATAAAGACAGCTGTCCTCCAGTTCACTTGTGTACAAATTCTTTTTGTCGGTCAAGACGTTGCCGCTTATTCAACTAATATCATTCATTCAATTCATATCATTACCATTATCATTATCGTCATTATCGTCATTGTTACCTTTAGCATTACCGGCATCGTTACCATTACGGTTATCGTTACCGTCGCCGTTATCGTTTCGTTCTCGTTATCTTTACCTTCCGTTATCATTTCGTTATCGTTATCGTTACCTTCCGTTATCGTTTCGTTATCCTTATCGTTACCTTCCGTTACCGTTACAGTTGCCGTTATCATTACCGTTATTGTTACCGTTATCATTATTATTCTCATGGGTATTTTTATTTTTGTTCCACTGTAGGCCATGGTACAAAGCACTGGTTTTTCTCCTTACTCACACAAGTTGGAAAGTCAGACAAATAACTCAAACCTGTGTCCAGAAACTGTTTGACTGTTTTGGGGACGGAGCTGTTGAACTTCAGTCTTCACTTTTGACTGAGCTTTCAAATCTGTTAGCTCAGCAAAAGGTGACTCCGGTAGTTAAAATAATTATACCATAGCCTTCAAATCCCCTGCAGACTGTTTATAAGAGCCTGGTCTAACTTGAAACACTACTGAGAAGCTACGTTGCCTTATTTGCATGAAAACGTATCATCCATGAATAGGTAAAACACTGCTTTAATCTCCGCACTCAAATACGCCACGAATGCGAAATTTCTGCAAGAAGCTACATAATCGAAGTGGAGACACGGTAGTGTAGTGGTTAGCGTGCCAGACCTTCGAGCAGGGGGTGCGGAGTTCGAGCCCTGGTGGTGGCACTGTGTTGTTTCCTTAGACAAGAAACTAAACTCCACACTGTCTCTCTCCACCCAGGTGTATAAATGGGTACCAGCGATAAAATGCTGGGGGTAACCCTGCAATGGACTAGCATCCCATCCAGGGGGGAGTAACAATACTCCCAGGTGCTTCATGCTACAGAAACTGGGATAAGCTCCGGCCTTGTAGGCCTTAAGGCGCGTGTGCGCCTTTACTTTTACTAAATCGAAGAATTCTATTCCACACATGGTTGATAAACATTTAGTAGCTTCAGATATGATTGTGTTTAGCCTCTACATGTGGCCTTAGATTTGCCCCCCACTCCCCCAAAAAAGTAAAAAAATAAAAATAAAAAAATAAAAAAGCATTTCTCATCCCGTATTTATATGTTTAGAATTCGCTCAGGCAAAGGGGTAACACTTGAAATATCAGCACCTTCGCCATCTTAACGGTGATATAACTTAATTTATCAATTCGTGTGACAACCCTTAGCCAACATCCAACCATATTCACCTCACAAGTGGTTAATAACCAAAGGGTTTGATGTTACAAAGAAACTGGTGCTTCGTCTATGGGGAAACGAATAACAAAAATGAGTGCAGCACACGAGTTGATAGAGTATGTGGTATCACCGATAGACAAGAGGGCAGGTGGCATTTTGAGCGTTGGCGCTTCATCAGAGCGAATGACCAGGTCTAGTGTTTGCCATTAATAAAACGTACTGTCTCTTAATAGCATTCCGCTACAAGTAGTTCTACTCCAGTGATGAATGGAGACGTTGTATTCAATGGGCCGCCCAATGAGACAGAAAGTACACCCATTTCTAGCAGAGTATACGTCACAGCTTTCCAGTGCCTAATTTTGTCTCTTATAAAGAGTAACCCAGATGTAGCCTCTGATGACCTGGACAAGATTGCGTTGTCTGTCATCCCAGACACACATCACCCCTTAATTGGTAAGTTGTTAATTTTGTCAAAGTCAAATTGTCAATTTTATTTCTTGGTGCGGAGCAAATTACGTGCTTATTGTCTGGGTGTGAGGTCCGGACGGGAAAATTTCCCGCTCGAAGTCAAGACAAGCGTCATGACTGAGAGCCAAGTATTTTCCCGCCGTCCTGTCCAACCAAACTAAGCCAATGATCATTTCAACACGTAATCGTCACGTTCTTTGTTCTTGTGTTTTTTCCATTTAGCAGTTGGGTGACCGTATACTGGGCAGTGCGGTTTTTTCGCCCCTGTTAGCGCCATGACATACGGCCCTCGCATGGGGATTACTTTGTTTATACTACTACATGAGAAATTTCTGTAATTTGATTGGCTAAGAGCAGTGGTATTTCCGCTTAATTTGAAATACCTACATGTGAAAATTACAAACCTTTTGCAAGTAGTAGTATAAACAAATAATAGCATGATTTGTACGTGATATTTGGCATAAATACCACTCGGGATATTTCAAAATTGTCTCAAATTTCACTCGCCTAACGGCTCTTGAAATTACGTACAACAATTTTTAAATATTCCTCGTTTTATTTATACCAAATATCACTAAAAACCATGCTATTACCTATTCAAATTTGTTTTAATACAAGCGCGCGCGGGACCTCACGGGTCATATTATAAAATTGTTTAGTATTTTCCATCTCAGCAACCTTGGCATTTTGAGCAATCTGATTGGTTCTCCACCTCGGGATATTCAACATTATCCACCTCTTAAGAGGTGAATAATGCTGGGGGCTTCTGGGTAATTCTTGTGCCAGTGAGGTTTTGTCTGGGGAAAAAAACGTCCTTGCTACAGAAATATGGCCGCCGTCGATTCACGCTTTTCAGCTTTTTCGAAGAGGTTTTACTAAGAAAATTAGGCAAAATACTACCACGATGAAACGTTGACAAGTGCAGGACCAAACAATAACGCGAATGAACGACACAATAAAACTGCATGTGCGACATTAAGTCCGGTAAGTCTCTTTGTCGTACGAATTATGCTTCAACAATTCAACAGTCGAGGTAAACCCAAATTATTTCCCCGGTTGTGTTATCCTCGGCGTTGTCGTCATGTTTGCTTAAGCTCCCTACTGAGGTTGCTTCATTGGTATGTACTAAAACAATTATTCTCTTCAATCTCGGTGAGTAGTGGCTTGAGGATTATTTACATCGATTTCTGAGAATAATTGTTAAATATTTCACAAATTACAAATGATAGATGTGTCAACCATGTTGCACACTTATGGGAAAGTAGATTTTTCAAGAAATGGTCAGTGGTACTTCAGTTCAAAGAAATCACATTGTTAAACCGTAGTTGTATATTGATGTAATTTAATGTGAGTATTTTCGTCTTGCCTTGTAGCCTCTTGTAAACCTGAGTTATGGGTGACACTCGCCAAGAGCATGGGAATCAATATACTCAAGTTTATTGACTGTCATATTGACGCAATTGTTGATATCATAACATCAGGGAATCCTTCCCCTGAGGTAATCACCAATAATGTATTGAACTTAAAGTGATAAAAATGACCGTCGTACAACTGAAACAAAGTTATCAGTACAGCCAGTCATAACATATCAACAATGTTTAATCAGCCAATCAGAATTAAATCGAGTACAGCTCCTTAGGGGGGGGGGGGGGTAGGGTGGGGTGGGGTGGAGGGGAGAGGGTAAAGAATTTGCCGGGGAGGTAACAGGGCATATTTGTGTTGCAGGGGTGTTGTGACATGAGACATTGGACACACCCTGAGTGGAGCGCTACTCACCTTGCTCTTTATTTTCTAGTGTTCACAGAATGTCCTGCGAACTATGGCGGAAACCGCGCCAGGATCTATATTACCTAAGCTGGTCGACCACACAGTGGTTTGCCTATCCAAACCTGCATTTCAACAAGTGACTTTCGATGAGTTTAACATCATGAACACACCAGAAGCAGAAATTTACAACAAGACTGTATTGGATAGGTTAGTCAGCATTTTCGGTGTCCTTTTAACCTTGTGGCCCGTTTACAGGCGAAATCACCGTGACCTCTTAGTTTTTATACTGGTTCGTTAGTTAGTAAGTATTCTGCCCTGTCACAACAGATGGGCACAGTTCAGTAACGCTAGTCAAGACCGTTAATCTCAAGAGGACAGGGACACACAACGACTGTTTTCTGTAAAATATTTGTTTGAAGAAGCAAAAACAGCCTAGAATTTTCTATAGCTTGAGGAAGGCTAAAGATTTCTGACTGTTCCATTCATGTACAATTTTCGTAGCACGTCTAGTAAATTCCCTGCGATTTTCTTAAGTTTAATTTTTCGCATTTCAGTCCCCAGGTTAGCATATTTCTCGTAGAAAAAGGAAACCTAGAATTTTCGGATTCGAAAATGCGATGGAGAGAGAAATCAGAAAAATTCTCACTTTCGTAAAACTTAAAATTGCATCTAAAATTTTCGGGAAAATAATACTGAGACCCGGAGACCAAACGGATAGAAATAATATGGCGCCGCTTAGAATGCATTTCTAGAGATCTGAAAGTACTCTGGATAGCCTGAAAGGTGTTTTCAGTGGATTCAGGTGACATAGCTGCTTTAATGATTTATTGAACTGTTTCTTCTCCTAGTGCAAAGGCCACGGAAGCGTCTAAACGGCAAAATATGAAAAAGGAATCCAAGCTGTACTCGTATGAGGACCAAATATGGGAAATGGAAATGCGAGAGGTGCGTGACATTATTGTGTTACCTTACTGCCGTTTGCGCCACCTTAGCTTTGTGTCACGTAACACAGTTCGGAGCACAATTATTCCAGTATTGTAATACATTGGCGAAAAGTCTGTCTTTAAAAAAATGCAACCACAAATTTTAATGCACATAAGTACACAGTTGCTCTCTGCACTGTTTCTTCAAGATAAATTGCTAGAACCACACTTGAGACAAACACTTTTGCACTGGTTATAGTCAGACGCTTAACTAGTTGTTGTAACTTTGCTATGTACAGTCTCTGATAAAGAAGAAAAAAGCAGAGGGGAAATTGTCAACAAAAGATGTCATGAGCCAGAAAGAAAGAGAAATTTTTGAAACTCAATTGATGAAGGAGGCAGAGATCAGAGATAGATTAAAAGAGGTAAATACCTGAAACCCTTCAGTCCCAAGAACTTTACGGACCCGAAGCTCCAAATGTTGGTCTGTTTTTGTAGTTCTTAGCTTACAAACCAACCTAATGTGCGAGTTGGCCTAGAAATTTACTCAGTTAATCTTGAAAACTAACAGATTTGTAATTCCAGTTGTAAACATTGCAATCGTAATAACCGTGGATCTCTCGATTTGTGTATATGAAATGAATCATGTATTTGCTATGCGCATGGAAACGCAATTGAACATTCCACCCTTGAAGTGTTAATGCAATTTTGACGATTGCGTTTTAGCTATAGAAAGAACTCACTGGAACTTCAGTTAGCTCTGAACAGAATTGTTCATGTAGCAAGAGTTGGCATATGAGAAGCTCTCCCCTGACATGTTTCCGTAAAACTTAACAATTAGACTCGTAGCCCGCAAGGGCTACGGGTCAATAGCCCATGAGGCGAAGCCGAATGGGCTATTGACCTGTAGCCCTTGAGGGCGAAGGGTCTAATTGTTTTAGTATCACCCAACTAATCGGACAGAAAAAGCAATAATAAAGTTAGCAAATGCAAGTTGAAGAAAGATTTATTTGGGAATAAAACAAAAGGAAGTGCCACGAATTTCGCTACTCGAGGACTATTACTAATAGACCTCTAGTAGCGTAGCCAATCAGATTGCGGCATTTGCATTAGTCCACTAGTTGGGTGATACTAATTGAAGTTATTCTCTCTCTCTCTTTATCCCTGCTGTTTAAAGAAATTATACACCTGCTCATCTGACATATTTTATTTTAGCTTCACAGGGAAATCTCGCAAGTTGGATCATTGCTCGCGACAGCCATAACTGCGAACCCTGGAGCCATGCGTTTCTACATGCCTACACTCTTACCCACCCTGCTCCCGCTGCTGCAGTCCCCACTGGCCGCCCCTGTGGTGATGCCTCTGGTTCTTAAACTTGGAAAAAGTGCGTTTGATCAGGACCAGAAACATCTTGGTGAGACGCGGTGATTTTTGCTCATCTATGATACTTGACTCTGACTTTGTCTCGTGAGTAACGCCACGCGTTAGTGACAGTCACATATATCTCATGTTTACAATTTTTTTTCCGGCTGTCACACCGTAGTAACTGACCTTTGGGTAAATATGGAACCAAGTATTTTTCAACTACTTACAAATCTGTCACACGCATTTTGGTCATTTAATCCCAAATAGGGAAGCACTGATATGAATACAAATTTCGCTCATGACAGTAACAGTGTAAAATCATGCAGAAGCTGTTTTAATCTGAGAGAGAGAAAATGGCGCGTGTTTTTGCATAAGCTGATGCGAAACACGAGAGGGAGTTAAAGAGAACACCAATTGTTGCTTGGCATCCTCTCAGCTGCTAGCATCAACCCTTTGATATAAAACGTTCCTGGATGAGAGTGGGTTGATCTGCATGGCCCTGACTTTCCAAGCATTTCTTATTCCACTCAAGAATTTTGATGACTTGATGTGAAAGGCAAAAGAACAAATATTTGCAGCCTGAGAAAACGTTTTGGAGGTTAACTTTTAATGGTATTTTTGCAGTTGTTAGCAAGATTTGTTGCTTACCCGAGAAGGAAGTTATATCTGTGTTTTCTTGCTTTCTACTGGCAGCGGACCTTATAGGGTTTGTTTCTCTGAGACTTTTGCAACCCATGTGTCGTATCCCAACAAACTGGTGCGAGGAAAATCTTCTTTCCGCAACCAAACGAACCGTCTACACCCTCCACAGTCTTACTGTCCCTCCTAATATACTGGGCAAACCTTCAGAGTTTGACTACACAGAGCTGCTATCAGCACCCGCGTTTGGTTTCTGCTTCCCGCTGCTGCGCTGTGTGTTGAAGAATGGAGGGAAAGCAGTTCAGGCAGATGACGATCTGAGGCATGAGACGTTGCAGATTATTGCTGAACACTGCAAAATGAGAGCCACTGATGAGGACGACGAGGTACATTTCCACTTCTCCCTTTTCTCCTATTCTTTGCCTCCATCCCTCCCTCCCACCCTAGCTTCCTTTCTCTCACCCTAGCTCCCTCCTTCCCACCCTAGCTCCCTCCTCTCCCTAGTAGCTCCTTCCCTCCCACCCTAGTATCTCCTTCCCTCCCACCCTAGTAACTCCTTCCCTCCCACCCTAGTAACTCCTTCGCTCCCACCCTAGTAACTCCCTCCCTCCCACCCTAGCTCCCTCCCTCCAACCCTAGTAGCTCCCTCCCTCCAACCCTAGTAGCTCCCTCCCTCCAACCTACTAGCTCCCTCCCTCCAACCTACTAGCTCCCTCCCTCCAACCTACTAGCTCCCTCCCTCCCACCCTAGCTCCCTCCCTCCCTCCCTCCCACCCTAGTATTTCCCTCCCTCCCACCCTAGTAGCTCCCTCCCTCCAACCCTAGTAGCTCCCTCCCTCCCACCCCAGTAGCTCCCTCCCTCCCACCCCAGTAGCTCCCTCGCTCCCACCCTAGTAGCTCCGTCCCTCCCACCCCAGTAGCTTCCTCCCTCCCACCCTAGTAGCTCCCTCCCTCCCACCCTAGTAGCTCCCTCCCTCCCACCCTAGTAGCTCCCTCCCTCCCACCCTAGTAGCTTTGTCCCTCCCACCCCAGTAGCTTCCTCCCTCCCACCCCAGTAGCTCCCTCCCTCCCACCCCAGTAGCTCCCTCCCTCCCTCCCACCCCAGTAGCTCCCTCCCTCCCTCCCACCCTAGTAGCTCCCTCCCTCCCACCCTAGTAGCTCCCTCTTTCCCACCCTAGTAGCTCCCTCCCTCCCACCCCAGTAGCTCCCTCCCTCCCACTGTAGTAGCTCCCTCCCTCCCACCGTAGTAGCTCCCTCCCACCCACCCCAGTAGCTCCCTCCCACCCACCCTAGTAGCTCCCTCCCTTTCACTCTAGCTCCCTCCCTCGCACCCTAGCTCCCTCCCTCGCACCCTAGCTCCCTCCTTCCCAACCTAGCCCCCTCGCTCACTACTTTCCTTCCCTTCCGTCCCTTGTTTTTACTCTTCGTCCATCCTTTCTTTTCGTTCCTACCACCCTGGCTGCTCCCCTCCTCCTTCCCTCCTTACCTGACTCTTTCCCTCCTCCTTTACCATCTCATCTTTCCTCTTTACCTCCTTGCTTCCTCTCTCCTTCTTCGTTCTAACCTGCCTGCTTTCTTTCTACACCCACCCCTCTCTTTTTACCATCCCCCGCTCTGTCTTCCCTCTTCCTTCCAATCCAGTGTTTTGTTTTTTTTAAGACGGCACCGAATCCTTGTCAAAAGAATAAGAAAGAGAAACATGCATCATCTCAGTTATTTTAACGATGGTGCAAATAGAATTGACATTAGTGTCAAGCACCATATGACGTTTGATTCGTCTCTCACGCATCGGCTTTACAGTCGCGAAGCATTAATAAAATGATCTCACACCAGATTCTCCAAATGAACATGTAAAGAACTTTATGGCGTTAACTTTGGAGAGTTACAACTCAGTTCTTTTGAGTGAGAGAGTTAACTGTATTGTGTTGCTACTTTTCAGAGCGACCCTTCCCTGCTGCCAAGGCAGGAAATACTCTCCCTGTTGGCCGAGGTTATTTCTACGTGTTCTGATACAATAAAGGGCTCACGATTACAGGTAGCTATGCAACATTGTCATGAAGGTTTACAAAGGTAGTTGCTTTAGAAACGTTTTAATTACGAGAGACAGAGGTTCAGCACCTCCAAGTTTCGGATTGAACTCAATAATAACGGCGCAAACGTCTTCTACAGATTTTTGATGATTAAACAAACATTAAAGCATTGTCATACTGCAACGAATGGTCACTCTGCATGGTTTCATCCGCAGATGAAAACGTTAGAGCCACACTATATGGTAAAAAAAACAGTACCACAGTACAGTACTGTTCAGTAGCTTTACAAAGAATGGTCACACTGCATGGTTTGATCCACAGATGAAAAAGTTAGAACCACACTGTATAGTAATACAAATAGTACCACATTCAGTGGCTTTCCAAAGATTGGCCACACTGCATGGTTTGATTTACAGGTGAAAAAGATAGAACCACACTGTATAGTAAAACAAACAGTACCACAGTACAGTACCGTTCAGTAGCTTTCCAAGGAAGATAAGGAATGGTCACACTGCATGGTTTGATTCTTTGAAGAGAACTTGGAGCTACATAGTTGAATTCAATATTTTCCTCTGGTAATTCCGTTATTGTGATATGAAGAATTTAACAGGTTTCTTTGTTCTTATTATCAGCAACTGGCATCTCTGAGTCTTGTTGAGCTGTGCAAGACTTCAAGCGGAGCCAAAGGGTGTACCACTGCATCAGCAGCAGAGCTCTCCGTGCTCCTGCACTGTCTGGAGTCCCCTGCGGCTTCACTGAGATTCGCCACCTTGCAAGGACTTCTGGTCCTTACAGATGTACTGTCCGCGGGGAATTATGGGGCGGTGCCAAGTGCACAGTTAATCAAGCGACTATGGGTGGCTAAGTTTGATGTTGACGAAGAGACTGCGACCCTAGGGCAGAGGTGAGTTGGCTGCTAGTTCTTTGGCTTGTTGCAGCTTTTCACGAGTAGGCTTTACGGATACACGCTGTTATAAATAATAGTTTTAGGGGTGTTGAAGTAAACCCAGGCCGACTTTCCTCCACGGCGTGAGTTCACTGTGGCTCCCTCGTGTTGCTTTGTATTCTTTACATGGTGCCACCAGAAACAGGCATGACGGAGGAGTCATACCGGAGCAACTTCACCCCGGTTTCCGCACCGGAGCAAAAATCTCGTTCCGGTAGGAAATCTCACACCGGTATCATTCAATTGATATGAAATCTGTATTCTTGTGTTCTGAAACGGTAAACCTAATTCACACTAGAATAATCGTCATATAAAAACGAAAGGAATTCAAATAGTGATCCCGGTATGAAACTCGTGGAGGGGTAAGCTTTGTCATGTAAACTTTCTCTTAAACTCCGTATACTCATCTTATCATCATAAACATCTTTATACCTTCTTTGTTGTATCCGTTCAGGTTATGGCAGCAGACATGCTTCACCGTTCCAGAGCCTCTTTGCAGCGCGATATTGGAAGACGTCGTTCATGACGTAGAAGTCATGAGGAAAGCCGCTGCCCCGGCACTGTCAGCTGCTGTCTCTGAACACCCGGATGTAGCACCAATCCTCCTCCAACAACTGCTTGACTTGTATGACGTTAAACTCAAGGTGCTTGTCCACATATGAATTTACAGTTTTTATGTTGCCTTTCTGCTATTATTGGAAAATAAGATTTTAGAGTTTTTCATGCTTACACCGTTCTTGTTTATAGGTTCCCCCTCCAGTGGTGGACAGGTTGGGCCGAGTTGTGACAGAATCGTCACTGGACCCAAGTGATGAGAGATGTGGAATTGCATTGGCTCTCGGAGAATTGTCTCCCAGGCTTCCCCAAGACGAGGTAAAGTTCTCTTCATGTCTCTACTGTCTTAACCTTGTGCAGTCCATTTGCCATACTTCGTGGTTCTAACTTTTTCATCAGTGAATCAAACCATGCAGTGTGACCATTCTTTGTAACGCTACTGAACAGTACTGTACTGTGGTACTGTTTGTTTTACTATACAGTGTATTTCTAACTTTTTCTTCTGTGGATCAAACCATGCAGTGTAACCATTCTTTGTAAAGCTACTGAACAATACTGTACTGTGGTAATGTTTGTTTTACTATACAGTGTGGTTCTATCGTTTTCATCTGTGTATCAAACCATGCAGTGTGACCATTCTTTGGAAATCTACTAGACAGTACTGTATTGTGGTACTGTTTGTTTTACTATACAGTGTGGTTCTAACGTTTTCATCTGTGGACCGAACTATGCAGTGTGACCATTCTTTGGAAGGCTACTGAACAGTACTGTACTATGATACTGTTTGTTTTTAAAGCATTTTTCTTAGTTTATTTCTGAAATGTTGGTCATCAGATGGACACCTAACATTTTCAGGGCCCAGACGTTTTGTCACTGCGGACAATATATGAATATCGATTGTTGTCTTGTTGAGTTTGGGCAAAATGAGATGAAAAGTATCGAACTCCTACTAACTTTGCAAATAATTTTTATGTTCTCTTTGAACCTTAGGTTCCGCAGTTGTTTGTGTTTTTTGTGCCGACTGGCCTTGGTGACCACAATGCAGAAGTCAGGAAACACATGCTGAATGCCGCTCTTAGAGCTGTGAATGATCATGGCAAGGTGTGCATATCTTTAAATATGCTTAACTTTTCACCTGATGTAAGATACATTTCTACATATCAGGCTTAAAATAATTCAATGTCGAATTTTAATTTGTATCTGTTTGGAGTGAAAACGTTTACTTTCCTCAGAGTCAGGTGTTGTTGGTTTCTGTTTGAAGATTTACTTTTTGTTTTCTTCAGGACAACATATCTTTGCTATTGCCTGTGTTTGAGCAGTTCTTAGATGTCGCCCCAGATAGCTCGTCACATGACACCATCCGTCAATCAGTGATCATTTTAATGGGCTCCTTAGCTAGGCATTTGGACAAAGACGACCCCAAGGTAGGTTCACCAACATGACTCACAATCAAAATCGCTAGAGTGGTAAATTTACCCTTAGAATTTTGAACTTGACATTTTTTAATATCTTACCACGTGATCTAAAAAATAATCACGAGATGTGAAAAATCTGTGCCCACGTGCTTTAGAGGGCAAAGGCCAACAACACAAGAAAGTGGACTTACATTTGAAACTCCATCAACATAACAGGGTGGAAAAGTTATTTTTTACAACTTTATTGTTCAATTCGTCGGATAGACCTTTCCTCTTTCATAAAATTTTCGTTTCTTGTTGAAAGCCACGACAACAGTAAGAGTAGCGCAAGCCACGTAGGTCGTGTGATAACCTCTTTCGTGGATGACGTGTTAAGATTTTTGTGGCTCGCTGATCGAAATTGTAACGGTACATTTACCATTCCGGTGATTTTGATTGTATGCATTTGACTGAGCAAAACAGACACTAAGGACGTTTTATGTAGGGCGGTTGCAGCTCTCGTAGGATCAAACTTCGGACAACTTGTTCAAATATGAGTTTCACGAATTTTCTTTCGAAGTTCTGAGAGTTTAAATTCCCTGTAAGTGTCGTTTTGCTCAGAGTGATACAGTTGAGTTGAGTGAAAGAGATGTGAATACGTGAGATTGCTATAAACTTGAATTTTGAGACGACGTTACCGCTTCAAACGTGGTAAAAACATGATACGAACACGAATTTCATACGACCTTACTGCAAACTAATGACGCCTTACGCGATAGAGGCTTGTATAACATGTTTTTACTGCTCCGTCACTTTCTATAGAAGCTCTTGTTGAAGCGTTCGACGATGGCTGTTAGGTTTTCCCGCCAAAATGACTTGGGTTCCCGTGCTTGCCTTTTTCACTATTGCAAAAGCGCGCACATGGACTAGAATCTCGAGTGTTCTGTATTGAGTCCCGTTGTAAAGTTGTCGGTAACTTACACAGATGGCATAAGTATGGTTTCGTGATAAAATCGCTCATTTTAAACCAGACCCTGGTTAGGTTTCTATTCTGTCAGTTTGTGAAGTTTGTCTTCTCGTGCTATGTAGGTGAGGCCCATCGTTGGAAAACTTCTCAATGCGTTATCAACGCCATCTCAACAAGTAAGTGGCGTCGGTAAATGTTTCATGGTTGATGACATAAGTATTAGATAAGATATATATGCTTATTGACCGAGCGTGAGGTCGAGATGGCTGACTATTGGCTGAGTTCTTTTTTACTTTTTTATTGACTGAGACGTAGTCGATGTCAATAAAAAAAGAACGAGGCCAATATGCAGCCATATTGACCTCACGCTTGGTCAATAAAGGATTTATTATAAAGCCATTTTGCTCTGTTTTGTTTCGCGGGACAACACGGGAAATCCCGAGCGGCAAGAGAGGCCCAATCAGAAGACAGGATTCGCCTCATCTTGCCCGCACTCGGAATGAGCTTTATGTTAAGATCTTTTACAACCATAAAGGATAAGAAATTAACTGTTGCTGCGTCGGTGGGAAATTGAAACACAAAAATGTAATCAAAAGAGTTGACAGTGTACTGTAAGTTGTACCTCCGTAAGATAAAAGAGAATCTGACGTTTAAAACTTGGGCTTCGAATATCTCACGCGTTATTTGCCTCTGCTTCAGGTTCAGGAAGCTGTAGCCCACTGTCTGCCACCGCTGGTGCCCGCCATCAAGTCTGAAGCCCCAGATATGGTCAAGAATTTGTTAAACCAGGTATTCCTGAATTTTATGTGACATAGATGTTGTAGTTCAATTTTTTCCTTGGTTCAAATTTTATTTTCCTTTGTTTTCTGGTATGGTAATGTATGATAATGAGTGTGAAACAAAGAAAAATAAAATTTGAACCAAGAATAAAATTTAACTACAACATATATGTCATGAAGGAGATACAGTGTTTCATTACAGATAAAACAGCTCCATACCACAGAGGGAATCCGGTTTTGGTGTAAATGCGACGAGTAGTGGAGTGTATGTCAGGCTCCTGAGTTTGCTCAGCAAAATTCAATGTGTTTGATATGTGATGAAACACATGTATCGAGTGTTTGATATAGCTTCTCGATATGATTTAGAACGAGAAATCAAGGATGCAAAACGAGCGGTGTTTCTTCATATATCCAAACACGTTACGGTGTTTGATTAATTTTTGTCTTTCACCTAGTATAGCATTATTCTTTCATAATTACTGATCGTCGTCCAAACCCATTGTTTTCTGTCTGCATTATATCATCGAATGCCGAGAGAAAAAAAATGCAAACCAAGTGTGTGAGAAAAACGGGTGCGGTCTTTTTTGGTAGCAGGGAAATTATCAGGGGTAATCTTACACGTGCTAAATCGACACGCAGCATTATTAAAACACGCAGCATTATTAAACCTATAACAAGCTGCATTATTAAAAATAATGCTGCGTGTTTTGGTTTTAATAATGCAGCATGCTTTACATCCGTATATCCACTGCTGAAGCACTTCCTCGTCTCTTGCCATTCTTTAAAGATATTTAGCGCCCAATTCTACTTCCTTCGACTAGCATCGGAACTGTCTTCAAACCTCCGACATTCGTCAGATGAGATTGGCGCACGAAATCTTTCACTCCCTAGTAACAACAAGAGAAAATGAGGTAACAACCAATACTCCTCGTTACACAAACAATTAGGACTGAAAATATTTAGAAAAGTACATGACTATCTGTCTCACTAGAAAACGAACTAACCAAAGTCAAGAACATTTGTGTCCATATCCGCTTCTAATACTTTAATGAATAAAATTATTATCCTCTGATCATTTTCTGTGGCCTTCACTCGTCGACACACCCATTCCCGAACAACAATTACAACATCGGGTTACACACAACTAAGGAAAACCAAAAGAACTGTAACGACTGAGAAAGTACTTACCATCTCATTCATCCGACTTAATAGTAAACGTTGACTGCGTAAGACACAATTCTTCTTCAGAACTGCTTTCGCAGAAGTTTTCCGCCATCATTCCAAACAACGAGTTGACTTTCAGAAAGAACTGTGTTTATCGAGCAATATGCAAATTGAATCTACCTTGACAAACAAACAGTCAATAACTCGGTTCTGGTTGCATTTTTCACACGTACATGTCAAGTCATGCTCATGAAAACAATAGCTAATGTGGCCGTTACCTTGAATAAAAAGTATCGATTGAACGCCATGAATTATTTAACTTATTGTTTTCCACAAAAATACAAAAGGACGGTGACATTCGATGATATAATTGCAGACAGAAAACAACGGGTTTGGATGACGATCAGTAATTATAATAGATAATTACTTCGGCTCGCAGCATTATTGGATATAATGCTGCTCGCCTCAGTAATTATCTATTACGTATTTTTGTCCGTCACATTTTCCCCAAATATGTCAGTGGTCTTTACAAAGAAACAGACATTTGGCACGAAACGCCAAGTCACCGCGCTCATTTGTTTTCAGCTTCTGGAGTCAACGGTGTACGGCGAACGCAAAGGCGCAGCTTACGGACTGGCAGGACTGGTGAAGGGTTTGGGAATCCTGTACCTGAAACAGTTAAACATCATGTCTACACTGCAGGAGGCCATACAGGACAAAAAAAACTACAGACATAGGGAGGGTAGGTTGGGTCAATGTCACTTGCACTCAGATCATTGTCATGTACAAGGGTGGAGAGGGTGGGGCAGTTTCTTTTCCGGTATTATTCGTTTGGTTCACAAATTATATTGTAACTTTTTCACTCTCAAGATTTAAATGACGATTCTCCTCAGTGAAAGCCATGGACTGTCTTGAATGTTAGTTTGAAGAATTTCGTGGTATATCAATTCAGTACTGATCTTTTCGTTGATAAACTTCTTAATTCTCATCTGTTTGCGTAACGATGATTTTATACCGTAAGGAGAAGTTAAATCTTGAATACATCTGGGCTTTGAAGGTTTGTTTTACATTCAAACATTTAAAATTGGCGTTGATATACAGCTTTTGGAATGCAAATTCAAATTTGAAAGGTGCTTTTCATCACTGTCACAGGCAAACTCGGAAAAAGCCTATCCGAGTTCTCCCGATAGGAGTCGAACCTACGACCTTTCAATTACTAGTTCGGACGCTCTACCACTGAGCTATAGGAGACTCGTGGGAACAAGACCATCAAAATAGGTTATGGTACAAACATCCTGCATACTGCTAGGATTTGAATGTCAACGTAAAAGGGTTATGAATTAATGGAGGTAGTATATTTTTGAGCCTGAAGAATTTGCGACTGCCGAAAAGATACATGTTTCACACATTTTCTGGCTCAAAATATGCCATTTTCGTTATGTCACAACACTTTTACGTTGGCATTCAACTTCAAATGTCTTGATAATTTTACAGGAGCTCTGTTTGCGTATGAGATGCTGTGTACTATGCTGGGTCGACTGTTTGAACCGTATGTGGTTCATGTTTTGCCTTTCCTGCTGCTCTGCTTTGGTGATGGAAATCAGTACGTCAGGGAGGTGAGGAGAAAGATTTCATTGTCTGTTTCACTGGGTAATGAAACTAATAATAATTCTGATGATTATAATAATAATACTAGCAATAATGATAGTAATGATCATGTTGGTAATGATGATGATAAATTAATATTTTATATAACCTGGTGCAGCAGGTGAAAGTACAAATCAGAAAATTGTAGAAGCTGGGTAAAATTTAGGGTCTTATTTTAGGGAAAAGGGGGATTATGTGAAATCTTTTAATCTGAAATTGACCTCTCTTTCTTTTGATTTGTGCTCTCTGATAAGCAGCTCTCTGTGTTATTAGAAATTGGGGGGGGGGGGGTATCCGAAAAAAAATTGAAGCGCTTCAAGGGGGGTCATGCGATTTCTTAATGGTGCTTTCCGTATCATGCTACCCCCCCCCCCCCACCTCGTAAAAAAAGAACGGTCCCTAACTCCAGTGTTTGTTACAGTTTCTTTAGTAATTTGATACGGTTACAACAGCAGAGGCTCGTAGAGGACAATATTGAATTCATGAAGTTATATTGGTCAATACCTGTGACTGCCTAACAAGTTTCGCGAGATTTTCCAGCCGGTTTCTTATCGTGACAATACAAAACCAAAGCAATCGTGAGACTCCATGCGACAATAAATTGAAAACCGCTTTAACACGTGTCATTCTTTTATTTTGAACTGCTTTGCATCGCCCTGCCTCGCATTCTTAACTTAAACTTAACCGGCTGAACAAACCAAGTAGTTTTTGTATGGGTCAACAAATCCTCATCTGAAATTCTGAATACCGTTTCTAGGCCACAGATGATACAGCTCGTGCTGTGATGAAAAATCTAAGCGCTCATGGAGTCAAACTTGTGCTGCCCTCGCTTCTGGCCGCGCTGGAGGAGGACTCTTGGAGGACTAAGACTGGTAGGCGGCATTCGTTTATTCGTGAATCTTTGCAAGCGCTTGTTTACATTGTGCGTTCTGAGTTCATCAAGTTTTTCGTTTTGTTTCTACTCAGGGAGCGTTGAACTGCTCGGTGCCATGGCGTTCTGTGCTCCAAAGCAGTTGTCCTCGTGTCTTCCCAGTATCGTGCCTCGACTGTGTGAAGTCCTCACGGATTCCCACATGAAGGTCCAGAAGGCTGGAGCGCAGGCCCTCAAACAGATTGGCTCTGTCATAAGAAACCCAGAGATTTTAGGTAAACCTGGCTCAAACAGTCAACTTGTAAATTTGGAAGGGAATCGGTTTCAGTCTGATTGAATGAAACGGAATGAAACTGCATTTTTTTAGAGATCGTCTTGGTTTTGGTTTTTCATTTCAATGATAGGTTATTAAATCTCGCACCACATTCGTAATCGTTCTAAATAAAAGTAAAGCGAATAGTGTTCGGCTCAAACGCGATTTCCGTGCCTGGTTGTAACAAAATGTATTACTGAGCTGTTTTTTCTGATTGTTCACTGTCTTGTGTGCATCTGTTGTAATTTGGTAGAGTAATTATTTGGTTTCGGTTTTACGCAGACAATTGAAAGTCGCTCTTACAGTCTCAGTATCAAAATACAGAATAGGTCATTGATTTTCAGTTCCCTGTGATGTGAGCCCATCTCAAAACATACTACAAAGATCTCCTTCATTCTCGTTGTTTATTGTATTTTTCTTTTATACATTATTGGAGAAGGATTTACACACGTTATTTTACTTGAACGTTTTCAACATTTCAGCCATTTCGTCGGTCCTTCTTGAAGCCCTAATGGACCCGTCTTCCAAGATAGCACCTTGTCTTCAAGTTCTGCTGCAGACTTCGTTTGTTCATTTTATCGATGCTCCTTCGTTGGCCCTGATCATGCCCGTCCTGCAGCGCGCGCTTAGTGAACGCTCAACGGAAACCAAGAAAATGGCGTCACAGATTATTGGCAACATGTACTCACTGACAGACAAGAAGGTAAGTCTGATTTTAAGCAGGTTGACTTGGTTTCCTTAGGTTTTGTTGCTTAGACTTGGGATCTGTTGGTGGAAAGCTGGTGTCCAACCATTACTGCCACGATGTTCTGTGAGACAAGACTTGTAACTCTCGTCTGCACTTCTCCACCGAGGAATGACACAGACTTCCTTCAAGTCACGTCATGACGTGGCTTGCTGCTTCATGCAGTGGAGTTCATTCCGTATCATTTACTTCTTTCCGTGTTTTGTCATATCGTATTTTCGTGTCGCCTCGCCCCGTATCGTCTCGCCTCGTTTCGTTCCGTGCTGGGTCAAATCGTGCCGTGCAAAGTCATTTCATATCGTCGGATATCGTACAGTATCGCTCGATGTCGTTTTGTTTTATTTTGGTGACTCGTCCCGTGCAGTACGTGTCCATTCCACCTCGAGACGCGTCGTAATGTACTGTATACAAGTAGCTCATTTGCAGATGTGTAACAATCTAATTTTAAAGATGGTCTGTTTTAAAAGTCAATACGTTTTTGCAGCGATTGTATCGTTTTAAGATGTCAGGCTGGCGTGTCATAAGCTGCTATTGACGTGCACTTTTGTAAATCTCATTGAAGGCGATGCGCTCCTCTCTGAACTTCCTTTGCTCCAGAAAACAATTGAACACAAACAAAAAATACAAGCGATACCCTGGCCCCCTGAAATATTAGGAAAATGGTCCAACGAAAATAGAGCTTCTGGGACATGCGTGGCTGCTGTTTTTATTGTGATGTTCATTAACAAGCCTTTTTGCTTTTCTACAGGACCTAGCGCCCTACTTGGGATCTGTTGTGCCAGGGCTAAAACAAGCCTTACTCGATCCTGTTCCAGAAGTTAGTCATTTTTCAATGGGTTCCTGCGGTTTTCTCTTTTTGTACATTTTTTTTCTCAAAAAATATTGTTTGTGCTTTTCTTCCCTTGTGTCCTGTCTTTCTCTTGTAGGTCCGTGTGCGGCTTACGTCTCTCGTGCGTTTTGCGTTCTTTGCCTCATTCCTGTTCTGTTCTGGTTGGCGTCTCTCGTGCCTGCGTTTTTTGTTCTTAATCTCACTGCTGTTCCGTTTTTCCATTCTAGGTTCGCGCTTTGTCGTCTCGCGCGCTTGGTGCGTTGGTTCGTGGTATTGGCGAGGAGAGTATCGAGGACTTGTTACCATGGCTCATGGAGACTCTCACTTCTGAAAACAGCAGTGTTGACAGGTCTGGCGCTGCTCAAGGTTTGTTTTTATTTTTGTAGAATTTTTTATTTATTTATTTTTTCGATATAGGGGATGTAGAACCCGGTGTTGTGGTTAGGCCCTTGTTGTAATGTATTTGTAATTTATATATGTCGAGCGTTTCTTACATTGAGCCCCTGGCTCGAGAGATTGGGCGACCACTCCCCACGTTATCGACAATAAATACATTGATTGATTGATTTATTGATGTAGGAGTAGCATGACAGTACCAACTATTTTTTTTTAGTATTTCGGCTAATCCCCTCTTCCCTTCTTTCTCCCTCTTCTACCTCTTCTCGCTCCACCTTTTGTCATTGTGAGTTGCCATAGGCTACTGCACTCCTTGGAATTACATTACAGCGTATATCTTTACCAACCATTTACTACAGCTAGGTGAACAGAGATCTAGTAGAGTTAAACTCTTCACTCCCGGAATTAACCAGTATGTGACCAATATGTAACGTCTCTTTACATTTTCAATACACTGCCAGACAATCGGATGGTGAGAATTAACAAAATTATCAGCTCAAGTTTGCTTATTTAATTTAATTCTCAATACTGATATATAGGGACGTGTGTGGTGCTCATTACGGAGAATTCATACTCGGATCTTGGGAGTGAAGGGTTTATCAATAACAAGGGTGTAAAGACCCGACAAACAACTTGTTCAGTTTCCACATGTTGTTGTCAAAGTGTTCTGCTAGAACAGAAACAAGTTACTTTCTTTTGGTCACTGGTAGATTTTGATTTTATGAGACAAAAAGTTGATGTAATTTGCACGACGTTTTAGTAACAAAATGTTCCGCTAAAACATGAACAAGTTACCCACTTTCGCCCCTGGTATGTTTTGGTTTTAAGGGATTTAAATGTTTGTGTAGTTTGAAGGACAACTGTCTTTGCGAGGTACGATGGTAACTGCAGTGCGAATTTACATTTCCCGGTAGTGAAGCACGAAAAGTAGGCACGAACCCTTTTAAGATCAAAGTTCTGAAGAGAACTGTGCATTTATGTCAAATATCCCCAGGTCTTGGAGAAGTACTGTGTTCTCTGGGTATCGAGAGGTTGGAGAAGTTAATGCCAGAAGTTATTGCCACAACAGAGCGTACTGAGCTTGCGCCCCATGTGCGGGAGGGTTACCTCATGTTGTATATCTACCTACCTTCCACTTTCAAGGATGACTTTATACCATATGTCGGACCTGTGATACCCTCGATATTGAAGGTAAGATAAGGAGGGTAACGTTGGTTTTGACTCTGTAAGAAGTTAGTGCACTGATTGAGCACTGGACTATAGTGCGGGAGGTCGTGGGTTCGAACCTCGGCCGTACCATCACTCGGGGTCTTTAAATTACACATTGCCACGGCTCTACCAATAACAGAAATACCAATTCGCTTTAGTAAAAATCTACACTAATGCAAATGCGGCAATCTGATTAGCTGAGCTACTGCACAATATCAGCCATTAGAGTGCAGCACTTGGTTGAAGATGGCGACGTCTTCGCGCTTTAGCGAAGTTTCGCACGAAGACTTAGTATTTTGGTATTTTTTCACCGACTCATGATTCGTTTATTATGATTTTTACTAAACCAATTAGATTATTCGCTCTCGATTTCTATGGGGTGATAGTTGATGAGGCCGAAATCTCGAGCTCACAATCTAATTGTTAAATTTAGACTGAACACATATCACATTCCTGCCATTCGCTCTGACGAAGAGTTAACGGTCGAAACGTTAGGGACCTTAAACAAGGACGACGATGACATCAACGACAACGACTACGATAAACATAAATTCGCATTATTGCAATGAAATTGCAATTATTCCAAAACATTCTCCTTGTTAAACTCATGCCAACTGTCCAGGAATTTAACTTGCATGAACGGCGTTGATGTTTTCCGAGTAAATTTAGCATTTCTCTTTCTTGTGTTCGCGTTCTCCACATGAAATCTTCAATCCTTTCGTTCGAAAGATCTAAGAAGCAATTCTCCTAAGTGGGTGCCATACACTTCATTATAAATTGGTTTTGAGAATATGGTGTTGAATCAATTCATCATCTTTGATTTGATCACTTTTCAAATCTCATTATCAGCTTGGTTTGGGGTGTGTTGTTGTGGAAAGGAGAAATTCGTTAACAATCTTGTCTGGGAGCGACAGGGTTAAGCCATTATTTAGTTTCCTGTTTTGGTTGCATTGATACAATGAAAAACCGTCAGAGGCGATAATATCCTTGTGATTTATAATAATTAACACGTGTGTGTATAAAATATTAAGAGAAATGCATAGAGGTCAGCCAATTAGAGCGCCTGTTATACCGAGATAAATGCCTCTTACTAACCGAGTTCGAGGTCCGTAATGTAAGTTACGGATCGAGTTTTTTTCCGCTCGAATCTATGGCCCAAGGGCGAAGCTCGCGGGCCATAAATCCGAGTGGAAAAAACGAGGATCCGTAACTTACAGTACGGACCGAGAAAACGAGGTTTGTAAGATATTTATTATATCTCTTTGGCGAGCAAAACAAACTTTTGAATTTAGCGGGCCTTACAGTGAAGTACGGCCCGTTAAATTGACCAATCATAAGGCGCGTACAAATTGAGAGATACAATAAGAGTGCTTAAGGGACTCCTGGTGGAGTAGCCTGCGTGCAGACGTCTCCTACTTCCTTTGTTGCACGCGGAAAAGAGACGTCTGTGCAACGGCGTCGCTAATCGTGTTCCAATGTCCTGCTGTTTGAATTTAAATTTCGCCTAAATTATGACAAGAGCGACAGCAAACAGTCGGTGAAAATGGCGCACTTTTCCCCTGCTGTCAAGCACGTTTGCGAAGTATTCCCGCGGGCAACAAAGGAAATAGGAGATGTCTGCACGCAGACTACTGGTGGAGATAACTGACTAGAGTTGTATTATGGTTATTATGGAATGGTTAAGAATATTTTATATATGTTCGTTCCTCTTTTTGAGGTATTTTTTATCGTCGTCTTATATAAATGTTATCATTACTCTCTATAGTTTTACCATGAACGCTCTGGACAATCAACATTATTTTCTCGATCACTACCAGATACAGGTCTGCCGTGACTCTAAATCCACTAATACCATCAATACAAAAAAAACATATTTGGTTTTATTTTGACCTTTTTTCACAGTGACTGGTTTTATTTAGATAGTACAAAACGACATTTGATACAATACTAATACTAGACTAGACTATCCTTCATTTGTATCCCCAGTTTCATAACCCACTATTATTAATATCATTGTTTTTCTTATCCTATTAAATTAACAAAAGATTGAGATAATTGTAAAGCAATATTTGCTCCCTCTTTTAAATTACACCATTATACTTAACAGTCACTTTCCGTGCTATACACTCATCCTCCCCTTATACCCACTGTACCCTGGTGACTTGGGAACCATTAACTTCAGGATCCCATTGCATACAACACCATGAAAGCCACAAAGGTTGCTATAAAAAACTATGTTTTTTTCTCTCTTTTTTTGTAATAACATTACATATTTTCGTTCCTCTTTTTAAGGGTCTCGCCGATGAATCAGAGTTTGTTCGTGATACCTCTCTGAGAGCCGGCCAGCGCATTGTGAACCTTTACTCTGGCACAGCTATTGAACTGTTCCTACCACAGCTGGAGAAAGGTTTATTTGATGACAACTGGAGGATCAGATACAGCTCTGTACAGCTGCTGGGTGATCTCCTTTATCGCATCTCTGGCGTGACAGGCAAGATGTCCACCGAGGGGCAGGAAGACGACAATTTTGGAACCAGTCAGTCGAACCAGGTCATTTAAATTTAATGTTCTTGTTGCTCTCAACATTATTGAGAATTGTTGAATATAAGAAAAAATCTTCCATTCGCACTACTGCGGATGACATAAATATCATGTTTTTGCAGGCCATTATTGAAGCGCTGGGGGTCGATCGCCGAAATCGTGTTTTAGCCGGGCTCTACATGGGCCGTTCTGACGTATCCTTGATGGTGCGCCAAGCGGCCTTGCACGTGTGGAAGGTTGTGGTGCCGAACACGCCTCGTATCTTGAGAGAGATCCTTCCCACTCTCTTTTCTCTTCTACTCGGTTGTCTGGCCAGCACTAGCTTTGACAAAAGACAGGTACGTTTTTATGTTTTGCAGTACTTCATTAATTTTAGCTTGCCAAAAAATTGTGTAGGCTCTGTAATGTAGTGATTTAGCGTGTCGGACTTAGGAGGTTCGAAGTTCAAGCCCTGTTGATGAAACAATTTTGTTTCCTTAGAGAAGAAACTGAGCTCCACACTGTCTCTCTTCACCCAGGTGTATGGATAGGTAAAAACGATAAGATGCTGGGGAGTCCCCAAAGGTGGACTACCATCCCATCCAGGGGAGGGGGGTGGGGGAGTGACGATCAGTACTTCCAGTTGTAGGTATCCTGTGACTCGTATGGGCCTCCTGTGGTACCCGTGATAGGATACTGGGGTGACCCTGCGTTGGACTAGCATCCCATCTAGGGGGGGGGGGGGGGGAGAGAGAGGGAACGATACTCTTAAGTGCGTAATGCCACAAAACCCGGGGCAAGTCCCCTCGTGAGGGCCTCTCGTGTCTCGTTTGCGCCTTGCTACTTTAGTTATCTCCCAAGATTGACACTAGTCCTGAAAATATGTTTACGTCATTAACATTCAGCTGGGATTCTTAACCTTGTTGATTTTCAGTTGAATTGTTTGTTTCACTCATTTGCTCGACCCCACAAGCCGTAATGCTATAATTACTGCCGAAGGTAAATAAATGAATTTTTCATTTTTTTGGTGTGTGTGTGTTTTCACAGGTGGCCGCGCGTACCCTTGGAGACCTGGTTCGTAAGCTCGGTGAGAGAGTTCTACCGGAGATTATTCCAATACTAGAGAAGGGCCTGGAAAGTGAGAAGAGTGATGAAAGACAAGGAGTTTGTATTGGACTCAGTGAGATAGTGTCTTCCACAAGCAAGGAACAGGTTTAATTGAGTTGTCTTGTTATAAATCATATTTCTTTCTGTTGTTTGTGACCAAGCTTTCCGTTCGCTTAAACAGAGCGAAATCGGTTAATATGGAAGATAAGACGATGTATTTGATGGGAAGTTTTGACGTCATGGGTGCTCTTCTACCACCTGACAGTGGCGTTTGTCACTATAGGGAGTGAAGAACATGCCCTCTTTACCACCCGTCCCCTCCCGCTGACAAGTTGCGCAGAGTTTCGTGATGTGCTCGCCTGAATTGCTCAATTATCCCCCAACAGAAGTGTTTCTCATCTTAGTCAGAACAATACTCAGCGGTACTCAGTTATCCCCTGACAGTACTGTTTGTCACTGTAGAAAGCACACCATTCGTACTCGATATCCCTCAATAGTACTGTTTGTGACCATAGAAATTACAGTACTTGTACTTAGTTATCCCCTGATAATACTGTTTGCCTTTGAAGACAGCACATCACCTTTACTCAGCTATCCCCTGATAGTACTGTTTGTCACTGTAGATAGTGTAGTACTTGTATTCAGTTATCCCCTGACATTCCTGTTTGTGACTGTAGGTAGTCCAGTATGTAGATTCTTTGGTACCCACTGTTCGTCGTGCGTTAATCGACCCACTGCCTGAAGTGCGAGTTGCGGCGGCCAGAACATTTGACAATCTTCACAACACCATTGGAACCAAAGCACTGGATGACATTCTCCCAAGTTTGCTCAAGAAAATGGTAACATGTCTCCTTGTCTCTAATCAGCGAATTATGGGATTTGTTATTTACAGACGTGATTACGTTAGACTTCGATTATCTTTGAATTATGATCTGCTTTTAGATAGTTTCACATAAACTGATTACAGTATAGAATAATAATAGAATTAAAATTCACCAAGAAACCTCAAGGAAGATATTTGAAGTAATTACAGTGCGTGGAAAATGTATTTCAGTGGAACTGAGCTTAATTAAAAGCAAGTTGTCAAGACGCAGTTTTGTTCTGTTATAACCACTATTTGTCTTTATGAAAAGTGTTAAGCACATGACTGGTAGGTCCCTAATGACCTTGGGGCTGTGCGGTTGTGTTTTAGGAGGACCCGTTGTTGTCAGAGTATGCTTTAGATGGCCTCCGCCAAGTAATGGCCGTAAAGAGCCGTGTGGTGCTACCGTTCCTTGTACCACAGGTGAGTGTTCAGTATTCATGATGCAGTATGTGATGATTTTTGGGTTATTTATCGCTGCTCAGTTACAATGGATGGTCATTTATCGAGACTAAAAAAAATTTACGCGACTATGGTGGGAATGAAACACACCACTTCTGGGCAGGCTTGTTCGAAGCAGAGTTAAGGTAACCCAGGGTTAGTGATAAATTTAAAGTGAAATTTAAAAAGCACATTCAGTATAGTTATTTTTGAACACAATTTGATGATTGTATGCCCTGAAATAAAAAGAGAAAGTTATCGGAGAAAATTTAACCCTGGCTTTGCGCTAATCGGCCTTCGAACAACCGGCCCCTGGAGTCTATTTTCATCCCGACCCTGCCTCCATGCCGTAGCGATAGTTTACTTTGATTAGACTTTTTGTTTACAAACTTAAATAGAATATACACCAATTCGAATTTCTCACTAACCTTAGGGCTTGCAACTAGAGATTTTTTACCAATGCAGTTTCGCTAAGCCACCACTTAAAATCTGTTGGTATTTGTTTGGCATGAAATAAGATCTTTTTTCCGCACCATTTTTCTTCAGCTGATTTCCCCGCCTGTCAACACGCGAGCGCTGGCTATTTTGTCTGCAGTTGCTGGTGATGCCCTAACCCGTCATCTGAACAAGATCTTACCCGCCATGTTGAAGGCGATACAGGACTGTTTCGGCACCGATGATGAAAAGGAGGTTAGCGTTTTTTTTTTCTTTATCAAGCTTAGTTGATTGCGCTGTGCCCATAACAAATAGCTATCCAGTGTGCTAGAAAGTTGAAATTTAACACTTTTTTTCTGTGGAATCGAGGTAAATATTTCTATTTACCGAGATTGAAGAGAATAATTTTAGTAGTAAATACCATTTTTCAAACTCATCAACAGTGCATAAAGGGAAGACAAAGGAAATCAAGCAGTGTGACGTGTTTGGATATCTGATGAAACACTGCTCGTTTTTGCATCGTTAGTTTCTCCTAAATAATTTCATTTGAGAAGCTATATCAGACCCTCGATACATGTGTTTTATCACATATCAAACACCTCGAATTGTGTCAAAAATACTTCACGGCGCGTCGTATTTTCAGCTCTTTTCTCGGTGTTTGATATGTGATGAAACACTGAAAATCGTGTTTGATAGATTAGACGGAACACCTTCAGTCACATCACAGGCCATTACTCATTAACAATACTCACTTGCACACGGCTTTCCCATAACCCTTATTCACAATAGGGGTTCATAATACTGCAGTATTTATCGCAGTGTTCAGTAACAGCACACTATTCGTTTCGTAGAAGGTGAATAGTGTTGAACTCTAAAGTATAGTGTAAATAAAACTCCAAGGTTGCTAAGTTGTTGTATAATAATTGTCATTATTTTTTATGTACGTTTTTATTTGTTTAATGGCTGAATAGTGTCAAACACCTAATGAACAAGGGAGCAATTCCCTCTTCAGAGCAGCTTATTGATCATCATCGCAATTTCCTGTTCCGTAAACAAGCATTGTTATTTAATAATAGCGTTTTGTTTTTGTTCGTTTTTCTTTTCTTTTTGTTTTGTTTTTGTTTCTCCCTCAGGAGCTGGAAGGAGCGTCTAATTTAGTGTTAACTGTGGAAGATGACGCCGGCATTCGGACAATCATGGATGAACTCTTGGGAGCTTCTAAAGATCCATACGCAGGAATGAGGAGGGTGGGGAGAGAGATGTTGTTAGTCGTTCCTTTTCTTATAGACTGGGGGAGGAGTGAGGGGTTCATATATTTGTCATTGACCCTGGATCATGAACTGACTGACCGAGTAGGGGAGTGGGCTTTTCGTGTCCCTTGGTGACGCAGCCTTAAGGATGTAGGTGACATGATTGGCTGTCTGCCTGGCTCAAAGAAATTATCATTATTACCTTTTTTTTTTGAAGCAGCATTTTGGGTTATTTGACGTCAGTTTAATTTAAATAAGAATCCGCTGGCGTGTATTTTTTGGGAGCTTTTACAGACATATTGTTTAATCGAATCTTGGTGTCGGAATTTCTTGATCGTACAATATAGATTACTCATTCCACAAAACCCTTAACGTGCGTTTAGCAGGGAAAGGTTTTTCCTTCATGCAAAGTGTGGTGGGCAGAAACGGCTCTTTCTCAAAGTACAGCGTGAGTTATTGCATCCGAAAGCATCCCAAAAGCATCCCGGAACGTCTAGGGACTTTTGAGAAACGCGCGCCAGGATCGGAAAGAATCCATTACCGTCGTTCTCATGACAAAATACTTTATATGTAGCTTATTAGTAATTTTCGTTCCTTTCCAGGCGTCCGTATCTCTTCTTCACACGTTTTGCCGGGAGACTAGGGCAGATTACTCCCAGTACATCCCGGCTTTGTTTCGTGGTATCATCAGATTGATGAATGACGTCGATGAGCTTGTGGTGGAGATTAGTTGGAGCGCACTGGACGCTGTTACCAAGGTAACCAATGTAAAACGACAGACAGCACAAACAGGAGATGTTCATCCTTACCTTTCATGAGCTCACACATGTTGCGGAGAATCGAATAAAGTTTCTCAAATCAGTTTCTTTATCTGGAAATATGATATAAAAGTGGATAATAATTGTATTTATATTAGCCTGTACTAACATGGTTTTGATTAGTATATGTAATCAAATGGTTACGAGTGCAATTTCCTATAAATGAACACAAGTAAATTTTTCAAAGACTGAAAAAAATTGCACGAGCCTGTCGGGTGAGTGTATTTTTTTTCTTTGAAAAAAAATCGGGGCAACGTAGATTTTTTGGGCATAAAGAGAAATTTGGGCAAAGCCAATTTTTAAGAAACTTTGCATGTGTGTGCATGTGTGTGTTTTTTCGAAGAGAGATATTTTCTATTTCATTTAATGTGTTATATGAGCTCATATGATTGTTTCATATGTAAGAATATTTTCACTTCATATGTAGGCCTATGTTAGTGCATCACATGACCCTCGTTTCTTTTCGACTGTTTTGTAAAAATTTGAGCAACTTGCGAGAATTTTTGGGCAAATGGTTCACCGCCCCCCCTTGGCAAAAACTGCCATACGCCTTTGATCAGTTCTCTCATGTTTGTCTGTTCCAGCGGCTGGATGCCAGCGAGCAACTGCAGTATATCAGTCATCTGCGCCAGGCGGTGAAATATGTAGCTGATGACATCAAAGATGAGGGAGATTTGCCTGGATTCTGTCTTCCTAAGAAGGTACAAAAATCCCGGACCAGTACGTAACTAGGTTTTAAGAAACGTGGATTTTTAGCACCAGTCACAGTATTTAGGGTGTCACGCAGCTCTTCAAATGTTCAATTTCATTCGTCCTTTTCAAGCAGTAGATGTTTTGTTCCATGGCTAGGGGCACTGTTTGTGTTGCTTGTGAAGGCGACAACTATTTTTTGTTGACCAATGATACAGTAAGTTTTGGGTGCCTTCTATATATTGATCTGTCGGGCTTGATTGTTGTGTGAAATATCTGTGTTTTCGTCGTTTTGTAGTCTCGTTATGTTTAGAAAACTGTAACTCAGTGTAAAAATCGAATCAGTGAACAATTGTAACAATATAAAAAAAGAAAAAAAGAGTAAGTTTTGGGTGTTGCATACTTGATCCCTCCACCCCCACCCCCCAGTTTTTCCAATAGTAACAAAAGTGCATGCGTGCTCATTGCGAGGTTTTCTGGAAATGCTATCGTAAAGAAAAGAAATTTCAAAACGTAACATTTATTTGTGATTGATTGCTCGAGCGGGCAAGACTTGCCGCTGGTTTCCTTATGAAAGGTTTTTGCTGTTTTCGGCATGAATGGATCGTTCAATGTCCAAGCTTGCTCGGTCAGGATGGCAAAACGTTGATCGCGTTATTTTCTATTTGTAAAGGTAATCATACGGTTTCGAGTTCAATTTTGATTTGCACGAATGAGTTTTTCAAAAAGTTGAAATTCGCCTGAGGAAGTGCCGGAAGATCTCATTGCGGACAAGAAATGAGCATTTGACGCGGATTTGACACTTTATTTACTGATTGGCTGATGAAGATCAGCTGATAATGCTACGAACTCAAAGCGGTTCGTTTAAAAATAAAGAATATCATAATCCAGAATATCGATGTGTAATTTGCATTGGTGTTACACCTTTTGCACTAGTGTTGCACTTTTTGTACTGGTGTTACATCTGAACTGCACTGCTCTCAACCAATCAGAATCGAGTAATTTTTTCATGTATATTATTAATTATGGAACTCGAATGCATCTCAGTCAGCCATACTTAATATGCATCTCATTTCTTCTCATCAGGGAATTGCACCAATTCTTCCAATATTTCGAGAAGGAATACTGAATGGTTCCCCCGAGTTAAAGGAACATGCAGCCAAAGGGCTGGGAGAGGTGATCAGTTTAACGAGCGCTCCTGCTCTGAGACCCTTTGTGGTAAACATTACTGGCCCCCTAATTCGTATCCTAGGAGACCGGTTTACCTGGAACGTTAAGGTGGCGGTCCTACAGACGCTTGGCTTGCTACTCGGCAAGGTTGGTCCTCTTAAATCAATCTGTTCAAAAGACAATTTCTTTAATTAGTAAAATGGAGACACGAAACGTCGGGTGTATACGGTATTTTAACACATGAATTTCGAGTTACCGGGGCGACGTTCTACCAGATGAGTCATCAAGCTCCAGAATAAGAGCTGATTCGTGAAGGGCTTCTGAGCTTCCTCCGCTCTAGTTTATATAACAGTCACTCAAAATCCAGAGCTGATTCTTTAAGGGCTTCTGAGCTTCCTCCGCTCTAGTTTATATAACAGTCACTCAAAATCCAGAGCTGATTCTTTAAGGGCTTCTGAGCTTCCTCCGCTCTAGTTTATATAACAGTCACTCAAAATCCAGAGCTGATTCATGAAGGGCTTCTGAGCTTCCTCCGCTCTAGTTTATATAACAGTCACTCAAAATCCAGAGCTGATTCATGAAGGGCTTCTGAGCTTCCTCCGCTCTAGTTTATCTAACAGTCACTCTAAATCAAGACCTAAAGCTTTCAGTCGTTTAGTCGGACAAATAATGCATTTTCCACTTTTCCACAATTTTTCTTCTGCAGTTCACATGTATGAAATTTTCATATATTCACGTTCATTTTCACTTTTCGTTAGCAAGCTGCTAAATAGTACTATAATTTGTTGAACTTATTTTTATTTGGCAAAGCGGTTTTTGACTTTCTTTCATTCTGTCTTAGCCTGTTCATTCTTTAAAGTTAATTGCATTGCTTGAACTGCGTTATCAATGGAGGATGAAAACACTAACCTACTTTTGGCTTTACCTCGGTGTAAAATTCTGCGAAGTTTTTCTTTTTTTTTCACTGTTATTTTCCTAGTCTCTATTGTTTTGTCTCCTTTGTTTTCTTCGTTCTACGTCACTAGTGAACGTAACAGGTTTTTACACCGAGGGTGAGCCGTGCTTTTCCATCCGAGCTGCAACTGATGTGTTTCATTTAATGTTTAGATTTGTTTCATTCTAATGAACGTTTTGTTTTACAGGTCGGTGTGATGTTAAAGCCGTTCCTCCCTCAGCTTCAAACCACATTTATCAAGGCGCTAAATGACCCCACCCGTGCAGTGCGCTTGTGCGCAGCCTCAGCTCTGCAGAAGTTGATTACACTGCACACAAGAGTGGATCCACTGTTTACAGAACTGCATAATGGAGTGAAAAATACCGAAGACAACACGATCAGGTATTGACTTTTTCTGAGGAATTCTTGCTTCCCTCCTTCCTTTTATATGTATGGCAACAGGCCTCTCTAACCTCATTAGCACCTGGAAGATTATTTACTTCGAAACGAGGTCAGAAAGGCTCATTAACATGGATATCATGATATAAATGATACTGCATGGTCGCTTGGAGATACGAAAGTTTCTCTTCTCGTGTCTTGAGTGAGTGCAGCGAACGAGTGAAATATTTTCAACATGAGTAGAAAAATTTTCGTATCTCCAAGCGACCACGTAATTTTCTTTTTATTATATAATTTAGTGGTATAACGAAGTACCGAATGGTAGCAAATCGATAGAAACGCTACCCCGACAGCTATATCACACATGTGCAGATATCATTTATATCACACATGTGCAGATATCATTTATATCACACATGTGCAGATATCATTTTTATCACACATGTGCAGATATCATTTATATCACACATGTGCGCAGATATCATTTATGTCATACATGTGCAGATATCATTTATATCACACATGTGCAGATATCATTTTTATTAGTTTGCTTACCACTCGAGAATGACAGAATGACAATGAACTCAAGTGTCTTCCAAGCACAAAATACAGTAGCTTGATTCTAGGCCGTGTTTTGAAATTATGGGTCAGTAAAATCAATTGATGAGCGCTTTACCATTGCAGCAAAACAGTTATTTAACAAGTGAAAGATCATCGTAGTTTTGTATACGTAACTTAAGCAGTTGCAAGGGTAAGTAAGACCTGACAAATAAAATTCAGGCGTGAACGAGACCAATGGATATTTTTTTCGGTCAGGCCTTGTCTTTACAAATGTTTAAGTGGCGTACATAAATGCGGTAATCTTTCACTTGTTAAATCTTTTTTTAGCAGTTCTCATACATGAAATTTTCACATTCACATTGTTCAAACTGTATATCTTGTGCAAAACATTTTTGCAGGGAGACATTACTGCAGGCCTTACGGGGTGTGATCGCGGGTGCAGGTCAGAAAATGGGAGATCCAATAAGAAAGGCACTAACAAGCACTCTGATTGGTTTACTGGGGCACGGAGAGGTATCAGTCTTACCATTACCTTCACACTTTAAAGTAGAGTTGTTGCTCTATGTTTGCCATTTTGTCGATTTCGTCTGCACCTTTTAATTCAGATATACACTTCAACTCCTAGTCCTGGCTATCGTTCATTCTCATTCAGCGTTGCAAACTCCATGTTAGCAATTGTCCCGCTCTCTGTAGCCTTTGTCGCGTTCCGTCAAGCGTCCAATCTTTTTATATTATTGGATAATCGACGTCATTTGTCCAATAGTTGGAAATTATTCAATAGACATTGGTTACCGGCAGTATATTGTCACCGTATTTCCCTTTTACCACCAGTTAGTATAAATACTCAGGTGATTATACAAAATCACGCGCTCTGATTGGTTCGCTATCTCGGATCATCAGCCGATAATCACCTCGGCGAACAAAATGGCTAACAGTCGTTCGCACGCTTCTGATGCTTTTTCTTTCCTTTTTTTGAAATAATCACCTGTGTGATTAGGCTCAGTGATTATCGGTCAATACTCACCGATAATCAATTCACCTTCGGCTAATAATTGTTAACTAACAAACTTGTTGTAACTAAATCCACCCAAACCCAAATTGCAAATAACAGCATCATATGGTACCTTGAGTCAGGGGCGGAGTCACACTGTGTCACACCCAGGGTACTTACCAGATTGGCATGTCGACGTCCACGCCGAATAGGGACCTTCAGCAAGGACGACGTCGACGAGAACGCCAAAAAAACAATAGGCATAATGAGCAAAAACAATGGCTCTGCACGTCCCACACGTGCGTTTGCATTTTGGTACATTTTGTTGCCGTTCTCTGCAAAACAACGACGTGAAATGACCAAATTTAAAGTTCTGTGGAGGACGTGAGACAGTTGGCATGATTTTCACAAGGAGAATGTGTTGGAATAATTGCAACTTCATTGTAGTAATGCGAATTTATGTTTTTCGTAGTCGTTCTCGTTGACGTCGGCGTCGTCCTTGCTAAAGGTCCCTATTGTATGTTGATTCTTCGGATTCGCGTGTTTTCGCCACCTGAATTCTAGGGACACCAAAACAATTCTCTCAGGGAGGGGGCAACACAGGCACCCCAGGACCCCCTCCCTAGCTACGCTCCTGCCTTGAGTAGGAACCTGCTCCTGATTTTATTGAAACTCCTGTTCGATGTATTTGAATGAGTTGATCATTTGTTCAATTCTCATTAATTCATTGCTTGTCAAAGTATTGATATTGTAAGGTGATGTATTATTTTGATCACGTCATCCAAGCCATTTCTATTTTGTAGGATGCTATTCGTGTTGCTGCGGGTGGCTGTATTGGATCGTTAGCTGTAGTTGTGCCGGATTCAGAGCTTGATTCTATTATTAATGACCATCTTATTGGTATGTACGCAACTTGAGTTTCATTTGGGTTATCACCAGGCCAGGTAATATTATAATTATCACCAGGCCAGGTAATATTATAATTTAAAAGGCGGAATTATGTCTTTTATTACATCTCTCAGTTAGTATGCGTGATGTGATTGGTCAATTTGGCGGGCCGTAATTCACTGTACGGCCCGCTAAATTCAAAAGTTTGTTGTGAGATATAATAAATATCTTACAAACCTCGTTTTCTCGGTCACTACTGTAAGTTACGGATCCTAGTTTTTTCCGCTCGGATTTATGGCCCGCGCGCTTCGTGCTTTGGCTATAAATCCGAGCGGAAAAAAATTCGGTCCGTAACTTACAGTGCGGACCTCGAACTCGGTTATTAAGAGGTATTGATATGCCCGGCTTCACAAATAGTTTCATGCTTCTAACTAGGTCTGTCAAAATGTGCGACCCGAAAAGTAATATGGGGGAGGAACGCTCCTAGTGATTGGCGTAAGCAGAAGCATGTTTACAGCTTGTCTAGGTTCAATATTTCCCAAGTACCATGTTTGGAAATTACTTTCTCCAGTCTTTGAGCTTGTTGGCACTGATTGGTTCATTTGGTTTCTCTTGCTTTCCAAATATGGTGCTTAGGAGATATAAATGTGGGCTAGCTGTACTTGAAGACGTTCAAAGGCAGTTGCACGTCTTATGGCAGTAACGAGTCTTATTGGTTTCTGGCGTATGTCATAGAGCGCCTTTTGAGCGAATCTCATACTTTTCGTTTTTTATAGTGAATGACCCGACTGTAGACTGGACAGTGAGACACGGTCACGCCATTGCTTTGTCAGCGGTGTTACACGATGCCTTGGAAAGAATTGTGGCCCAGGGTCTTTATGATGTTGTCACCAACACAGCTGTAGTGCACGCCACCACAGACAGGGTACGATGTATTAAATTAGATAGCGTCTACCTCGATAAATATCGCTCAAGGAGACTCCTGTTACTGTTAAAACTGTCATTCAAAATGTATCCCGGATATGCTGTGAGAAGTCTGAATTATGACCATAGTTTGTACTACTAACTATGGTATGACCAGTGCAAAGAAGACAAGGTTTTTCATTCTCTTTACTCAATTGTTTTGCATTTATTTCTTGTAATCAGATTCCTATCTGCAGTTCTGGGGTGCGATCTCTTGGATTTTTACTCGCGCACTCTGTGATAAAGTGCAAGCCATTGCCGAGTTCTGTTCTTCAAACGCTTTTTAAGGTAAACTGAATAACAATTAAAGAGAGCTTTTTAGGTTGAAACAAGCACCCACTTATAATTTTTGGTTTTCATCTGTCGCAAATGTTCTGGATGATCGATGACGTAAATTGCTTCAATTTAACCTTCAAGCAGCAACAGTGAATAGAAAGGGAGGGGTGGGTGGCGGGAACGGTGAGGTCAGACAATTTTTACGTTGTCCCTCCCCTCCCTCCCTTCCGCACTTTAATTCCACTTCTTCTTTTTCAGGTTCTTCAAGAAGGTTCAAACGACGTTAAAACGCTGGCGGCGACAGCTTTGGGCCACGCGGCGCGTGTGGCCGCCGCACCTTTAGACAATGCTCTACTGAAAGTCGTCATTCCTACACTGCTCGCGTCCTCAAAGGAGAAAAACACTGCAGTCAAATCCGCAGCAGAGGCTGCTCTTATGTACGTGTTGCGTCTGAGAGACGGCGAAGCAACACTTCAGGTAAAACCTCTATTAAATAAAAACCTTTCGTCTGTGGATAGGCGCGCGTCTAGGCGCTTGCCGCAAACTTATATAACGAGGAAAGCGATTGCATCAGAACTGCAAGAGAGAAATCCGCAGTGCAAGTATATAATTCAAATATTCAGTTCATGGATATTTAAAATGGGTAATACTGTTACTCGCACAGTAATACTTGAAACCACAGCTTGTTTTTGCCAGTGTATAAATAATCGCTCCCTAGCTTAGCTGTTTCAGTGGTAAGTCGTTGCTCCGGCAACGGGTACAGGTCATACAATTGGTTCAGGCCGGTTTAGCTCATTAGAATTTGTTTAAAATTGCGTTAAAACAGCTTGTGTGAGATTTGCGGAGGAAAACGGTTAGCTTTTTTCAAAAACGTTGCTGGAGTTATGGATGGTTTCACTAACTGACGTTGTTTCTTTCTCCAAACCAAACTTAAGATTACCATCCTTACTCTTGCAGTCTTGTTGCCGGATTTTTGATGCAAGTACTGCAGAAAGCATTCAAGATCTGTGTCGTAGATCCTTACGTCGCCTAGCAACCCAAGAAGAGGACCCGGATGAACTGGTAGCACCGTTCTCTTTGGTAGATCGAGGATGACACCTACCATTAGGGTGGCACACCTAGGGACATTGAACAGAGGAGTTCAGACGGTACACTGGCCACCAGGACTTGTAGAAAATACTGGAAGAGAGAGAGAGTGGACAGAGACCATCATCATTCAATCAATGGAAACTTTTAACAGTGAAACACACGAGATATCACACGAGATAGAACGGAGCCTCTAAATAAATAAATGTTTGAATCATTTAATGTTACTGTTGTTTTTTAGGAGGAAACCAATGCACACACATTCTGTTTATACTGACCTTTTCCTCTATTAAATTTTAATTCACTAACCCAGAGACCAGTGACAAGTGTGGAGCAAAAACAACAACGAGGATAGGAAGAGAGCTAGCAATATTCATCACAACTGGGCAATTCACTTAATCAACAAACATATTTTACTCATTTCTATTCACATGTTGCTATGGCAAAGCCCCAAGTGATTTGTATGCTATAAATATACATGAAAAAGTTACTCACCTGTGATTGGCTTAGAGCAGCGTAGTTCAAGTGTAACATGGGTGTGAATTATAAATCAGTTTTTTTCTTGTATAATTATTAAGTCGTCATGTTTTCTCACTCAATTTGGGATTTGCTCGCACAAGTGAGTTTTTCAAAAAGTTCAATTGCACGAGCTGCTTCAATTTCAGCTTTTTGAAAAACTCACTCCTGCCAGCAAATCACAAATTGAACTTGAAACCATTTTATTATTATTACAAATTGCTTAGAACCCATAATCCTCTCATTTGCTTTGATGACTGCTCAACACTTAAAACATTAGCTTGTTTAATTGATAATTAGCACCTTTCCCCCTTTTTTGGACGGGGGGATGTAGGTCTCACAAATGACTATTTCTACCCAAGTCCTATGCATGAAACTCCTAAACGGCACAAAACAGTGAATAGTCAAACAAATAGAGAAAGGTTTTAAATTTAATGCTAGCTTTGTGTGACATTTCACTTGATATGATAAGAATACAACTCTTTAAAATATTAAAACATGGAATCAGAAAATAAATCACTTGAATATTGAAGAAAGCTAACCCCAAAATCTAGACATGCAAGTTAGTGATAGCACTAATTACATGAATGGAAAACAACTTTATAAATCTTGGATGTGAAATGGTGAATGATCAATATCAAAGCTAGCAGGTTTGGAAAAGCACCGCTGGGAAAATGAATTATAGGAAAGATCAATGAAATCAATAATTTTTTTATTAATTTTACATTGTCAGTTTAGGGTTTCAATGTTTTATGCTATGTTCCAAACACTGGATTTAGTGAAATTTTTTTACATATTCACTTCATGATGATAGCATTTGAGTGCAATCTGCAAAATATGGTCCAAATTGGTTTGGGCACCAATGTGTGCCATGCTTAAACTTTGTGCAATACTGGAAACAAACCTAGTCTCACTTCACAAGTAAGAAATGAGTATTGCATGTAGACCAACCATTAAAACGTTTTTCCTTATCTGATTGTCAAACTACTTCAAGGAATCCATATTCATGCCTGGACCTTTGCATTTCCTCAGTCAAGTGCATATCTAGATACTGTGTTTCAGGCTGCTATCTGCCATATCAATGACAGTTATTAGTAACTGTAAGCTTTCTAGTACTTTGATATATACATGTATACTAATTTTCTTATGCAATAAGCAGCCAAAACATAAAGAGAAATGCAACCCAAAGGAAGAGCTTTGAAAGGAATTGTTCATCTTCTGCTTGTGGTGATCCAGGAGGTGCTAGAAAAATTATGGAAGAAAATTACACAGATTAGATTAGAAAACAAAAAAATAACATTTATTATAATCAATGGCAAGAAATTACAACATAATATTACAAAATATGTGTTCTGGTTCAATTTTATTCTTGGTTTGAATTTTCTTCTGTTTTAAACTTGATATCACACATTACCATACCCAAAAACAGAGGAAAATAAATTTAAATCAAGGAGAGTAGAGATTTGAACAACAACAAATACATTCACCAAAATGGACATTAAGAAATTATCAAAACCACATACACCTTTACCACACAAACACTATGTAAATCAGAAAGAGATCTCAGTGAATCCCATATAAACTGTAGTGTTAAACATCTGTCAGGGGACAAGGGTTTCCAATCGTCATAATGGTGAATTTAGCCACATTTATTTCAAAATTCCAGAATAATTGACAAAAGAAATAAAAGATATTCTAGGAAGTGGAACTTAATTCTGTATGCAAAACACTAGTTACAGGTATTACAATTTTGCTCTGTTACAAGCAGAGCAATTATCCTTGTTTTTACATGTAACATGTACTTTCAGGAAATGAAACTTGAAGGGGATGTTCCAACACTTGTGAAGTTTAAATCAACAGAAGTGTAAGGTAAGAAGTGAAAGGTAAGAATTGGAATGCTTCTTTTGTTTCTTTAGCTGGAGTATTTTTAATGCACATACCTGCTGTCTGGCCTTGCCCACCAAATGTCTGTTAAAACAAAATGATCACAAATAAAATAATCACCAAGCTTTGGAGCATTTAAGGCCACTACACTACATACATTGTAAGTGGAAAATTAGCTATTTTACAACTACTAGTTCAACAATTTTACAATGCATAAACAGTAGATTCTGTTGACTGCTTTTCCTGCTCTCACGACACTGTGCTTTCTTCTTGCAATTGACAGTGATAACTTGTTTTACACGTTGGGGAAAACACTGCCTCATGTAACATGCTTTACAATGGATGTTAGAAATGAATATGTTGCAGGGTAGGGTTATGAATCCATTATGGAATGTGCAAATAACTTTTTCTTCGGCAATGCTTGTAGCAGCTAGTACAGTCTAACAACAATGAATTTTGTTTTTTAAAATATACCTTTCCCCACCAATAAACAGACCCTTGAAGATACTTCAAGAAATAGGTTATTCACAAAACTAAGAATGTAAAAGTACCATGAAGCTTATGATAACAAATTAAAGTAACACAAAGCAAAACTCACTGTAGAGAAGAAGGCAAATGGAAAAGCACCAATGCCAAAGGAAAGTTGAAATCCATCACCGAATCCACCAAATCCGGGGAATCCCTAAAGAAGAAATAAAATGTGCCCTGATAATAATACACTAATACACAAATGTGTGGATTGATTTCCATGCTTTAACAACAGAGTATATTGAACAGTTATATTCCCAAAGGTACTGAAGTGGGTCAGTTATTGGACTATTTTTATGAGTGATTTTGCAGCATATTGTAGTTGATCTACATCTTAACAAAGGTGTTTACATCCCACTTATTCATAGACCCTGTGTCTTTCACAATGTCATCATAGATACACTTGGCTGCTTATGTTATTTGTGCAATTCAACTAAGATCTTCAATTGTCCAGTCAATGTCCAGTTGTTCGCTTGGTTGATCTTCAGTTTCTGTCTCTCTATTGTTTGGTCTTTGTTCAATGATTTCTCTTTGTTCTTGTAGCTCATTTGCTATGCATAGTGCACTTACCTTGCAATATTATTATTATTATTATTACTATTATTATCATTATTATTTACATGTATCACTAAGCTGAATCACGAGGGTGGACTAGATTTTCAAACTAGAAAAGTTTGCATGTTGCCTTCTAAGTAAACCAGGACAATATTGATTGCGGCAATGCATTTGATAAATTAAAGCAATTAATGCTTTCATCAAATGTATTAACCCTTACAGGAAGTATAATATATGGTATAATAATATACATGAAAAAATTACTCAATTCTGATTGGCTGAGAGCAGTGCAGTTCAAGTGTAACACCAGTGCAAAAAGTGTAACACCAGTGCAAATTACACATCGATTTTCTGGATTATGATATTCTTTCTTTTTAAATGAACTGCTTTGAGTTCGTAGCGTAATCAGCTGATCTTCATCAGCCAATCAGTAAATAAAGTGTCAAATCCGCGTCAAATGCTTACTTCCTGTCCGTCCGCAATGAGATCTTCCGGTACTTCTTCCAGGCGAATTTTGTCATGTTTATATTATTAATAAGTAATCATACGGCTTTTCTCGTTCAATTTGGAATTAATTTGTACTTGTGAGTTTTTCAAAAAGCTGACATTGCACTCGCCGAAGCGGCTTGTGCAATATCAGCTTTTTGAAAAACTCACTCATGCAAATTAATTCCAAATTGAACTCGAAACCGTATGATTACCTTTACTAATAAAAATACATAACACTGTATAACTAACCCCGTTATTCTCAGGTTCTGGCCTTCTTCCTGGAGGCCTGGGTGGCATTTTTTCTCTGAAAGGAAGTGGATGATAACGGTTTGTCAACTGTTACATAAGCTTCAACAACATCAAAAGTAAGCAACCATCACCCAAGTGACTCCGCTGAGAGACCATAGAACTAATTTATATGATCACTGAAGTTACCACGATGAATAACAATCTTTTCCATAACATCAAAAGTTGTTACCTTCGAAAACCTGACAGCCTGAAGTCTCGGTAACACATGGAACCATTTAAGGGTTGTCAAAAAGTTTTAAAGTAGGTGGCTAAATTTGAAAAGTAACTGTGTAGACAATCAAGTGCCAAAGGGGGGGGGGGGTCAGGGGACATGCCAAGCAGAGTAACCGGCCCATATGATGAAGTTGGCAGCGATTTTTGCCAGCAGCTGGCTACTTTTGAAAACCCTGCCATTTTCACCAAGGTACAGTAAGTGTAAATGAAAAGAATAACAAACAGATTGACCAAGTGCCATTTCTTTAATGAACACAATAACAAACAATACAAAATACATCAAACAGAACATTGTAAAATATGTTATTTACAAAGTATACAACAATATAATGGATGTGGTCTATAATGTTTCTGTTAAAAATAAATAAATGAGCATAAATGGCTTCATACATGTAGCTCATTTCTTAGAACATGAAGCCAGTGAGTAATGTGAGAGTCATGGGTTCAAATCCCAGCCCAAGCAATTAAATTGCATAAAAATTAATACTTAAAATCATATTAACTCTATAAGGCTCAAATCGCTAAGTTCAATGAAAACCTCACCTTGGATCTTCTTGATTTGTGTTCCCTCTGCCATAAAGAGGAATAACTTTGTCTTTACTGATTCCGGCTTTACACACCGGGCAGACAGATTTATTTGGCCGTGTTTCTAACCACTAAAAAGAGAGAATTTGATCTTTATCGCATCTTCACTTTTGTTAACTTTGACTGTACAACATTTCAGTCGTTGTGACTGTTTAAACTAATAATATTTTGAATTTAGCTGACATTTCATCTAGTTTATTTATATTCTGTTAGTACAATATATTGTACCTATTGCTGGTTCTGTAACTTTGGTGCTAAGCTGCATTACACGATATTAAATTAAAGTATGACATGGTAAATAAAATAGAAATAAAAATATAAAGGAAAATATAATTAAGGAAACGTCATGGACTTTCACTGTAGCCATTAATACAGAATTATTTCGATAGAGTTGTATGCACTATCAACCTTAACTTTGAAAGTATAGCATACTACAAAAAACCATAACTCAATTTATTTAATTTTAATCTCACCCACCTTGTGAAGGCACGGCCAACTATGAAGAAAAAAGTGAGGATAAATGAGTCACAAAAGAACAAGAACGTACACAAAAGTAAACACAACTCATAAATCGCGACGCCATTGACAGCTGTTAGTACATGAGACCTTCTGAAGATAACGGCTTCTTACCAAAATAAGTGGCCACAAAGACTTATTACAGCATCTCTCGCTGTATCGAGACAAATGTTACATTCAAAATTTGCGTTTGCAGTCGGTTGATCACCACTTGTAGACCCAGAATCCGCGTTTGTCGAAGTGTATTCCTCTCCAGACGAGGTCGCCATCTTGTGGCTGTTGCAATGTTGTCTGTGGGCAGTGACGTCAGATGAAAACTGGAAACGAACGGCGAAGATGAGAAGAAACTGGGCCAGACATCCTTTCGACCGCCATCATGGTGAGTTGAAAAGAAACTTTATCAGCAAATTTCTTCTTTTTTTGTGTTTTAATTTCTCTGTTTGTTAGATGATTTTGATTGAGTTCTTATCCATTTTGATGTGTGCTCCTGCCGGTTTTATTCCTAGGAGATTTTTGTGATGGTGCGTCGTGAGAAGACAACCATCTTTCTCGACTGCAAGGAAGCGACCACCGTTTACGAGCTAAAGAAAATGGTTGAAGGAATTACAAAGAAGGCTCCTGAAGATCAGAGATTGTACAAGGATGACCAGATTTTGGATGATGCGAAAACTTTGGAAGACTGTGGCTTTACCACCCAAACTGCCAAGGCCCAGTCTCCGGCTCTGATTAGCTTATCTTTCAGAGGCGAAGGTGTGTGGACATGAATCCAAACTATAATCCTATTTTCTGTATTTGTTTATTACACCATGAAGACTTATCTCTTAAATATCTTTATTCGCTTTCTCGCTGTATTCGCTGTCTTTATATTTTGAAAGAAGTGGCAATTCTGTGCACGATATGAATATTTGAATCCGGGCAGTAAACGGAATTTTCACCTGTTATCTACAATAACTTAACTGATGGTTGTTAAAAATGCATACGTCAGTACAGTACTTATAAACCTTATCGTAAAAAATGTTTTTCTAACGCCCTCCTTATTCAAGGAGATCAAGGGAAACGTTACTTACTCTTCCGGTTTCAGTTACAAGTGATGTTTTGAAAACGAGGTCAGAAGAAACATCGAATCAGAAAGAACTCATTGCTGTATAATTTATATTTGGCATGACCGACCTTTTGTCACCGATCAAAAATAACTGTTGGTATCATCAATTTTCTCTAAATTGATGCCTCTTGGAAGCAGTAGTATAAAGATGCTTTTTACGAAGGGGGACGCCGACGAAAACAAATTTCACGAATTGCTCGCTTCCTTAAATTCTCAGAAACGGAAGTAGTTTACATGAGTGTTTCTAAGAATATATCTATCATATTTTTTAGTGTCGATTTTATAGTATTTTTTGGTTTATTTTACACAATCGTGTAGTAATAAATCGACTTGGAATGAAATATTAAAGCTAATGTAGCTATGAAACCAAGCAAATAACAACTTGATTTGTCTTACAACAGGTTTAAATATTAATCTTTTAGATATTGTTTGACATAGCAAACAATAATGAATTTTTGTAACAGTATATTTTCACCAAATTGTATTTTACTCTCAACCATAATTTGTTATTAATACTGTAATTAGGTCATTTTTGAGTTAATGCTTTATTTTATTAATGATAAGAGGATTAAGTGTTGTTGTCAATTTTTATTAATTTTTAACTTTCATTAATTTCTGTACACCAGGCAGCACCAGATGTAATAGTCAGTTGTCGGACATGGTTGCAACCATGCTGATGAAAGTGTCTGGCCATTCACACAAAATGGTCAAACATGATGTTCCAACACAACACATCTTAAGTTTACAGGGGTCTTGCTTGTCGAGTTTCATCATCCAGGCATGTTAGTCCTGATAAGAACTTGTGTTGATGTACACTGACATTTCATTTCTGCTCAGGTTATCAAACTGTCAGTCAACCACAGTTCTTTTAAGAACTATGGTATCTTCACCTGAATGGTTGGACTCGACAACCAAAACTCGTTAAATTGAAAAATCCACCCTCATATACTGCCTGCATTGTAAAGTGCATTCTCTGCTCTAAAAAGATTACTGTATCTGTTTGTTGCAGATGGAGAGTTTAAGCCTGTAACCATTGAACCCCTGTCAACCCCACCAGAACTGCCAGATGTGATGAAACCTCAAGAAAGTGTCTCTAACAGCGATGGGTCCTGAAAATGCAACTTATCAATCCACTAGATGCCTCTCTTGTAGTTCAGGACTGTCTTCATAAATTTTGAAATGCTATATTCAAGTATACACGTGTATGCATTATAGGTTAAAATGAATTTCAGGTCAAAATGGTTCCAAACTAGTTTGATTTGTTTTTTTTCCTTGGTTTCAGATTAATTTCCATGATCCTTCAATAATCTGAAACAAAGGAAAAAAGCAAAACTAGTTTGGAACCTTTTCGACCTGAAACCATTTATACCTCCAACACAATTATGCATGACCAGAAATCACTATTGCGGCATATTTAAAATCACTAGTTGTTTACTGCCTACCAGTAAATTCATAGGGACATTGATTTCAGCACTGAAAAAGAACAAATATATATTTTTACTAACTCCCTGTATTGAGGGGCAAGATCAGGCAAGCTTTATCTCAGAGTGTGTTGTGTGCATTGTAGTATTGGTTTTGCCATAAACAAGAGATCTGCTGAGGATTGACAATATTACTAAAATGTTAGTAAGAACATAAAGTTTAAAGGTGTTTCAGTTATGGAACAATAATTGTTTTCTACGCCTGTACTGCAGACATCTTTTGGTGAATGACTGTGTGGGTTACCAAACTTAAAATAGCACCAGCTTGAATGCAATTAAACATTCATGTACTATATACAGTTTTTGCCATGCTGTTACTGTTCCTATGAAAAATGTTTCAGTCCTGAATGTCTCTGCTTTCCCAGAGTTCATTTAACATTTAAACAAACCAAAATCATTCCACATTAAATAATTTTAATTAAAGTAACTGGCATGTCATCTTTGGCTTTCATATTGTGTAGCTTTTTGGTTGGTTGATTGTTTTTTTGTAGTTACTCAACATATTTTGTCATATTGTAGTCATGGGAATACACATTCACAGTCATTAGAACCATTAATCTGTTAATTTTATTGAGCATTTTTGTACCAACATAAGGTTGTTTTTGGTTGTAAATAAAGTCATTTCTTTTGAACTAAAGGTATGGTAACAGCTGTTTTGCAAAGTAAGAGTGAAATATAACAAGCTGTCAGTTTGGTCATGTTTGTGTGATTACACAACTTTGGTACGTGTCATGTTAGCATGTTTTGTTTTCTAGGTTTTATGGAGGAATAGTGAAACTGCAGGCCTTCAAATGCACGTGGCTTCTCAAGACTTTGTCCCATTTGACATAATCTGGTGACATCATCTTGCTTCCATTAACATTCCCTTAGTTCTGTTCCCTGTCTTGGCACCAGAAACAAATGCTTGTTGAACATAGTAAATAAGAATGTTAGTATAAGAAATTTCATGTATGTGAATTGCAGGGCTAAGGAAGATGTAAAATTTGAAAGATCACACTTATGCACACAACTTAAGCAGTTGCAAAGATACCCGAAAAAATTTAGGCTTGCATGGGATTTGACCATTACCATGCGACACTAGTGTAATGCTCCACTGAACTGGGCTAGCAAGCCAACTGGGAGCTAGCCATTTTGTGAGTTCAGCATAAACCTGTAGTGAGTGAAGATGGAAATGCAGACATGTGAAATTTCAAAAATGGGAATAGTAAATACAAATAAGCTTATTTTCCCTGACTTTCTTGTTCTGCAGAAATAGACTGCACAAATTTTTTTTGTACATTCCCATTTGGAAGCAACATGATTACATTGATTTTCACAATGCCACAGTTGTTCATTAGCTTAGAATCTTTCTCAACTAATCAGAAGTAAAAAAAAGAAATAGTGTCATTTTCCGTTGGTGCTGAAGGCTTATTTCCTCAATTCCTAGTTGATCCATCGGAATACATGTACATCTTGGTATTGATTTCTCATTCACAAGAGCCTGTTAATATTTGTGGCATCAAACACATTTTGTACCCAGTAAGATGATAAAAAAAGAAATATATAACATAATAGCAACTTGTCATTTCTTGTTCCAAGAGCTGTTAAGAGGCTGTCCGCGTAAGAACGGAGAAGGCAATTTTCGGACCTTTTCCGATTTGGCTGATTTTTTCAGTGAAAGTCAGCCATTATGTCCCATGTTCAAATATCACATTTGTTTGGATCAATTCGATTGATTTCATTTTTTGCGAGGCTGTTTCTGAGACAACCTCAGTAGTATAGTCGGAGGGAATCAAATACGGATTTGTATATAAGCTGTTTTTCAGCGTGTAAAGGCTCCCAAGTATAAAAGGAAGGGTCCAGAAATGATGCATTTTTGCCTATTTTCCGATTTAAAGCCCTATTTTAGAAATGGAGCGTTCTTTTCCTATTTTCCGATTTAAAGCATTGTTTTGACTTGTTTCCGACTTCCGAAGATGACCCGAAGATTTTCCGAGCGGTTTCCGAAAATTAATGAGCTATTTCAATTTAGACAAATATGCATACTATAAATCTTCGGAAAAACGTTGGCGCAACGCGGCGACACAAAATTATTTCGATTTAGAGAGTGGCATAAGGTTCTACTATGTCTTCAGACTCTTCAGACGAGATGACCGCGGGAGAGTGGTACGCTGAGGAAACTCCTTATGTTCTTGAGAACGAGGAGGTGTTCGAGGCGCCCTGGTGGGCAGCGGCGGAGCTTCATGTGGAAGAAGAAGATAACGTGGAGGTTTTGATGAGTCAACAACTAAATGAGTACGCAGCAAAAATAGATGCTGCTTTGGAAGCGGGTGTGTTTGAGACTGCGCCTAGTGCTTAATTAACACGGTTTAGACTGTAACTTTTTTTTTTTCGGTATATATATATATATAGAACACATTGACAAAATTGAGAGCGTTTATTTTAGATGGTATGAAGAGGCAGGTTTAAACCGTAGTGGGAGTATAATAGACGTAACGCAAAAGTATTTCCATTTAGAAAGTGGTGCATCAAAGGTATCTTCAAAATATGCCCACCGTCAAAGAGTTACGCTCTTTAGCAAGAAGTTATGGATTATCTGTAGGTTCTAAGATGCGAAAAGCTGACCTCCTACGAGCTATCGGGGAGGCTCGCGCCGCGGAGTGGAGGAAACGACTCCGGCGAGCGCTACAGACGGGGAGATACCCTGCTATTACCAGAGGGGATATAGAGAATCCTCATAAGAAGTGGCAGCGGGCTCGTGAACTCCGTCAACTTGCGAGAGAGGTTGACGCTGCGCTTCTCGCGGAGGGTGTCCGAAAGAAAACTACTCCAACGATGAGGGCAGAAGTTCGTAGAAAAATTGAACACCCTCGAGCCCCCTTAGCGCGATCTCTGGTTCGAGAAGGTGCGCGTATACTCGAAGAGTTGGATGGAGAGAGAGAGGGGGAGGAAGCTGGTCGCCGCTTCTGGAAGTGGTCTTTCTTCCGAGGCGTGGCCGGGTCTCTGGTGGATCGGATTATGGATAAGCTCCATGAGAAGGTCACCACCAGCTGCTATCTCCGATACAGTTACACCTATCGACTAAGGAATATCGAAACGGGAAAAATTATGCTGTTTCACGAAATCGTAAAAGGCAGCCCTTGGATCCAGCAGCTCGAGACGCAAGCCAGAGACTGGGTGCAGGCGGAAGACGAGAAGCGCTTGATTGGTGACCAAATCGAGCGACCTAACACCAAGTGGGTCTTCATCCGGTTTATCTCTGTGACAGTAAAAGCTGTAGTAGATAGGCAGGCGCCTTTGTTGGGGACAGGACTACTACCCAGCTGGCTCAGAAGAAAGTCTGGGATGTATTCCTTGGACACATATGGAGATAACCTCTGCCTCTTTCGGTGTATCGCCGTTTATCGAGGTGCGCGTGCGGATTGTTGCACCCGCCAAGCTCGAGCTCTCTCTAGAGAGATTTACAAATCACCCGAGAATTGCCCAGGGGTTTCTCAGGACGAGCTGCGGAAAGTAGAGCAGCACTTCCGGCTCGGGATCCGGGTATACGAACCACAAGAGTCGGGAGATTGGCTGCATCGGAGGCACCCGACTCACTATGAAAAAGTAGGCACTCCACCAATGACGATCGGCGTCTACGAGGGGCACGCGTTTCTCATTCGCGACATCCGGAAACTCGCGAAAAAGTTCGTGTGCGGGGAGTGCAATGCAAGGTTCACACGCGCCGACAACCTCCATCGCCACGCCGAGCGTTGCACCCAAGGTGAGACAAAAGTTGTCTGCAAAGGAGAGAAAGTGGAAGCTCCACCATCGGCCTTTGAGAAGGTCTTCTACCCACAAAAACGGGATATCGTCGAAGCCGTCCAATGGCTCGAGTATGAAGCCCGCACCAGAGGGATTCATATCCATCACCAGCTATGTGGGCATGGAGGTGAGCGAGTGATAGAAGGTTTCGCCGTACACGGTTATGATCCCATTTCAAAGACCGTCTTCCAATTCAACGGGTGCCTATGGCACGGGTGCAAACGCTGTTTCCCATCGCCGAAGCAACGCCAGGAGCAACTTCGGAATCTTTCCAAGAAAAAGGGCAGCCCTGTTACACGCGAGATAGCATACCAACAGACGCTCGAGCGAGAAGCCAAAATCCGAGCTGCTGGGTTTCGCCTTGTGGTTCGGTGGCAGCACGAGGAGCCTAAACCTTGGAGAAAAGATCGCATCCTCGAACAAAAAACCGAGACCTACCCCCACGCGATCGTGTATGACTTCGAGAGTTACCTCGACAAGTCCAGTGCGAAAAAACCGACCGCCGGTTTGACTATAGAGGGAGCCCACGTTCCTATCTCCGTCTCCATATCAGACACCCTGGATCCGACTCCCGAACACCTATGCGTACGAGATCCAGAGTTGTTGGTCGAAGAATTTGTTCGAGCGCTAGAACGACGGGCCGTTCGGATACGCGAACATGTTCGCGCGAGGTTCCTGCCCGACACCATCGAGCTCTTACCAAAAAAGTATCGGGAAGCGATCGAAGAGTGGTGCGACCAAGTCCCTGTGCTTGGATTCAATTCGGGGAAGTACGATTTGAATTTGATCCGGAACCACTTCGTCCCAGAAATCTGCAAGACGACCGACCAGTCCATCAAAGTGGGGTGTAAGGAAAACCAGGTTATGTATATCACAACTCCGGGCTTCAAATTTCTGGACGTTTTGAACTACATCGGTCCTGGAAAAACCTACGATGCTTGGGTCAAAGCCTACGGTTGCACTCTCACGAAGTCTTGGTTTCCGTACGAATGGTTCGACTCGCACGACAAGCTCGACTTCCCTGGCCTACCGGACTACCCACAGTGGTTTTCGAAACTGAAAGGCAAATATCTTCTTTCCCTTTCGGAATATCGAGACTGCAAGCGGGTATTCCGGGAGAAGGGGATGCAGACCTTCGCGGACTGGCTCCGCTACTACAACAATCTAGACGTGGGCCCCTTCGTCGAAGCACTGGCCAAAATGCGCGACTTCTACACCGCGTATGGAATCGACATCTTCAAAGATGCGGTTAGTCTACCTGGGGTGTCGATGAGGTTCGTCTTGCGAGGCACACTTCTCAGCCCCAACCCGCCGGAGCTGTATGCCCCCAACAAAGAAGCGTACGACATGCTCAAAGCGGCGGTTGTCGGAGGGCCTTCGATTGTATTTACCCGCTACCACGAGGTGGGGGTCTCGCGGATCAGGTCGCACCAATACGACCAGGCCCACCAATGTCAACGCATCCTCGGCTACGACGCGAACGCGCTCTACCTCTCTACCATGGCAGCCCCTATGCCCTGTGGGGAGGGAACGGTGATCCACTACCGTAGTCCGGACGATGTCGATGGGTTTGTGGAGGCTCTACGAGAAGGAAGGTGGTTCGGGTTCGCCGAGGTTGACATCGAGGTCCCCGAACACCTCTGGCCAAAGTTCGAAGAAATGCCCCCGCTCTTCTACAACAAGGAGATCCTTATCGAAGCGGTTCCCCAAGAGATGCTGGACTATCTCGAGCGAATGGGACGAACCCGATCAACAGATCCGAAGCTTGTAGGAGCGCTTTCCGCGAAGAAGATTCTGTTGTACGCCCCTCTGCTCCGCTGGTACCTAGCCCACGGTTTAGTTGTCACCGCGGTGTACCGGACGATCAACTACAAACCGCAAAAGATCTTCGGCTGGTTCGTCGACCAGGTTACAGAAGCTCGACGAGAAGGGGATACCAACAAGGACAAAGCACTATTCGCTGACCTGTTTAAACTGCTGGGTAATAGTTGCTACGGCAAATTTATTGAAGCGCTGGAGCGCCAGACATTGGTCTCCTACACAGCCGACGAAGCGGTGGTCGATCGTGCTCTCCGCTCTTCCTGGTTCGAGGACCTCGACGAAATAGGTTCCGCCTACGAGATCCACAGGAGGAAGCAGAAGATCGAGATCACCCGCCCGTTCCAAATCGGAATCACAGTCTATCAGCTAGCCAAACTACGGATGCTCGAATTCTACTACGACTTCCTAGACCATTTCGTAGACCGAAGATCCTTCGAGCTCCTACAGATGGATACCGATAGCCTGTACATGGGCATCGCCGGGAAAAACCTGGACGACGTCGTCCGCCCCGAGCTCCGCGAAGAGTTCGAGGGCTGCAAAAAGAAATGGCTGGCTTGGGATAAATGGAGCGGCCGGACGCCGGGCCTGTTCAAACTCGAGTTCGAGGGAAGCCGGGCCATCGCTCTATACAGCAAGGCGTACTACGTCGACAGCGAAGGAAAAAGCAAAACCTCGGCGAAGGGGATGTCCAAGAAAGACAACGACTTGACCTGGAGGCGCTACAAAACAACCCTGGATGGAGCGCTCGACCGGGCAGAAAACCGGGGATTCCGAATGGACCACGGAAAGATGACAACGTACCACCAGGAGAAACTCGGGCTTTCCGCCTACTACGACAAGAGACGAGTTCTACCCGACGGGATTCACACCGAACCCCTTGAGTACACCTTCAGGAGGTAATTCGGTATTCCAAGGTACTACCTGCAGCTCCTCGCGGACGAAGCCTCGTTTTGGCCCGTCTCTGAGAAAGTAGACCACAGGTTCGCCTGGTCGAATCTCCGCACGCGCCTGTTCGTACACCTCGAGGCTCCAAATTGGGTCCGTTGCGCGTCTTCGCCCACCCTCCTGCTCACCCGGCTGGTATAAATACCGCAAGTAGGCGTCAGAGGAAAGTCTCTCCTCCAACAAACCAACCGCTCTCCCCGGGACAACAGAGGAAGGTTTCTGCGCCACCGATTTGGCTTCGATGGCATCCTGCGGTTTTTTCCCGATCAACCGCGTTGGTTCGTTGTTCAAAGCCGCGACAACAGCGGGCAGCCGAGTCACCCATTCAACCGATCTTTCTCCTTCGGGAAGAAGCATCTCCTGGGCGTACTGGTAACCGAACAACCGCTCGGCTAGAGTCCTGTTGAACCTCTCAACGATCGCTTGGTCTCGGTGGATATCCACGCGGCCACGCCGAACTTCGGTATTGTGGCGAGCTACTAGAGGTAAGACAGCTCCCATAAACTCTTTTCCTGGATCGACCTGGAGTAGATTGGGCCAGGACAAAGGGCTTCGCTTGTAGATGCGCTCCAACGCTCCCGCGACTTCTCTCGCTTCCTTTGAAGCCAACGGCTCAGCCTCCTTGTAGCGCGAGGCAACATCGACCACAGTGAGCGCATATTTGTAAAGCTTCCGCCCACGTCCCGGGCGGTGATGAGGTAGAAAAAAAAGATCGGCCTGATGAACCTCGTTTGGTGTTGAGACATTGAACTTTGGTCTTGGTATGTTTTGCGGGGGCGGGAGGTAGATCTGCCACATTGCCTGTTTTTTTAGCCACGCCAGGGCGGCATCTTCAGAGGTGCCAGCCGCGTCTGCAAACTTCTTCGAGGCAGCGAACCCCTTCCAATACCCCTGGGGGCTGTAGTAGATATCGGACAGCTTCTTTTCCATTGGTCTATAGTTCCATCGCGAAAAAAAGCTATTGTGTCTCACAACAATCGGCTAGCAGCATACCCAATGGCGAGCATCCCACCCCCAACATAGGCTAGTTCACCTGTTCGTTGGGAACTCGAAGGACGGTAATAATCGCTCCATTGCGGGGCGTCGTGGTCATCAACCGCTGTGGGACGAGGATGGGTTTTAGCGTACAAGTCGAGAGCGCGGTTAGTTGCAGCTGTGTCTTGGTCAGCGCGATTTCGCAGTTGTTCCTTCTCTGCTTCCCAATCAGCCAGATTCTCGCGGCGTTTCTGAAAGGCAGCCCAGTCAGCCTGGAACTTTTCCAAAGCTTTGTCGTGACGCTTACGCTCAGCCGCCATTGCATCGGGACCTTTCCCAGAAATCGCCCGTGCGAGATACGACCCACCTACGAAGGCCGTAGCGTTCAAGATAGCCCCACCAAGCATCAACGCTATGGTTGCCATCTCTACTCCGTTGGGATTATCTTTTTATCGACTAAGTATTGCCTAGCTGCGACGGCTCCCGAGAGAACTGCAACCCACTTCGCGTAGTTTTCAATCGACGAGGAAGGGTCCGAGATCATAGGCGTTTTGAGAACCTTTTTCCCCAACCAACCGATACCAGCAGCAATGCCTGTCAGAGTTGCCGCTTCGACCACAGTGTTTACGACTTTGTTGTCCATCGAGACTATACAATACAAATATCTATTCCATAATTTCGCGAGGCCGCGCAGGTTCGGGTGGTGGGTGAGTAAGCTTTGGCTGCTGCTGCGGTTGCTTGAGATGCGCTAGATACAGACTATACAGACTGGCGAAGAGGCTCCCTGCGGCAATCAGGAGCCCCCAATTCCATCTTGTCGTAGCTCGGTGTGGTTCGTCGTGGCTCTCGCGAGCCCGCTCTCGAGCCAGAGCTTGTCGAGCTTCTTTGTTCCTAGCCGCGAGGGCTCGGCCAGCCGCGACCTTCTTAGGATCCTTCTGCTTATTCGGAGCTACGGGAGCGGCCGGCGCTGTAATACGAACTTCTTCCATCGCTTTCAGACAGGGCTCCTATACTATACAAACACCAAAAAATTGCCAGCGGGACCCTAGCGATCCGTCGAAGACTCTGCATCTGGACCTGCGGCCGTCGAAGACTCTGTGTGGCAACCTACATGAGCCAGTGCAGCCACTAGCGCCACCAATCGACCTCCGTTGACAGCGATCCAGTCAGCTCCGTAGCTCAACTCACGTCGGATCAGAGCATCCTGCTGGAGGTCTGTTAACAGTGCCTGCTCGGAATCCAGTTTTTTCCCTACTGCTCCCAACAAATGACCGACCGCCTTGCACGCGACCTTCAAAACCCCGCTAGAGAGACTGTGCTCGACCTGCTTTCCGAGGGTCACCTGGTAACGAAGATGGAGCGAAGCAACCTCCTTCCTCGAGAGCTTGTGGACGTCGCCCAGCGACAGCTCCTTCCCCAAGTACTCCTTGGTATTGCCCGCGGCCGCGAGAATAGCCAGCGCCTCCCGTTCGTCCCGAGCATCGTCTACGGGAGGCTCGCTGGGACATATCCCTTCTTCGCGGAGAATTTCATCTAGCACGGTGTCATCCATGACTATATATCCGCCGAAACAATTTTGCTGGGGGCTGGGATTTCCAACACGATATCGAATGGATGGCGGAGACGGAAGCAAAGTCTGGCGTACGGATGCTCCTTGAGCGCGGATAGCATTTGGTGCCGCTCCTCCTTCGAGTGTCCCACCCCGTAGTTCTCCCAAAGCGTTTTCCCGTCGAGCTCGCTCGGGCTGTAAAACGTCAACGTCGCGGCTACATTCTCCCGGAACGCTTTTGCCACGCTCGTGTATTGTTGGGTCAAAAGCCACACTGAAAAATTCTTGTGCCTGCCAGAGAAAGCCAGCTCGATCAAAGCGCTGCGATGTCTTCTTACGTCCTCACTGGCGGCGCAGTCGTCCAGAATAAGCAACACCTGGCCACGTCCTTCGAAGACCGCGACCGCCAACCGGAGGCACTTCTCAATTTCACCGCCCGAGTTCGATGGCGCCAGGGCGACGAAGCCGGGGTCCTTCAGGGCAAATCCCCGATATGTTTTGTTGTGAGCGTAGGTGGGGCAAATCAAACACACGACGTGGAACTTCCCACGAAAAGGACCGCGGAGAGCTTCGACGACCAGTCTCGACTTCCCGGACGCCGTTGGGCCAACGATAAGAAGGTGGCCGGGTATCAAATCGGTGAGACAATCCATAGTATATAGGGGCGGTGATTAATAGTAGGCGACTTGACTTCCAAGGTCGAATGCTGCGTCACCTAGGAGGAAGACGTGGCAGTTGGCATTACCACCGCCGCCGGTCTTTCGATAGATCCGGAACTGAAGATTTTTTCCCGGACCGAGAGCTGCTTGTCCGTCGCCGTGCACAAGGTGGTCGCGTGCCGTGCGGAGATCGATGAAGATCCCGTATTTGTCATGGAAGAACCCAGTAGGGGTGACCACCGAGAGTGGAGCTGGGGGGTGCACCAACCACTCTGCGCCGGCTCGCGCGGTCTCCCAAATATCTGCGGGGAGCATGCCGCTGGGGTACAGCGTGTTGGGGACGCCGTTTAAGTCGAACTCAACCTTTGTCACCCCCGGATTCGGAAAGGCTTCGCTGTTTCGCGCTCCCGCGGGGAACTGGTCGACGAACAGGAACAGGACACCCACAAAGCTTTTGAGTTGCACGGGGATGTTGTCCGTGAGAATTGTCTCGGTGGCCTTCGCAAAGGAGATCACTTTGTAGTGCGAGATATGGTTGTAAAGAACCATGCTCGGGATGTGCTGCGCGTAACCGGGGGACTCAATCGCCTGATACACCAGTTCTATGTTTTTTAGTGTGTAGCTCCCAATCTTGGTCGGATCCGAGCTTACGATGACATCTCTGGCGGCGGCGAGGGTGAGCTCCAACCGAATTGGCGGAAGACTCGCCGTATGGAGAACGCCGTGGGTGCGCAAGAGCTCGAAATCCAGTGGGATCCGATACTTGGGGAAGGCCTCGGCAATTGCTACGTCCCCTGCCACATCGCCTTTGTCTCCGGCCTCTGAGCGGATTTTGTTGACCGCGGTTGTCTGGATCCCTTGCTCGATACGGTTAGCTCGCTCTTCGGTGGGAAGCCACAGGTCGGAGAACGCTCCAACTAGGTCAGCGCGCTCCAGGTCCTCTAGGGTTTTATCGCCCATCTTGACGATCCTTCGCCGAATCAAACAGCGCCCCAGGTTGTCGACAACGCGATTGTTGGCGTGCTTCGCCGATCCGCCTAGCGACACCTCGCCTACAAGGGCTAGGGTGTCTGGGACTAGGACGGTGTCGACTGGAAGTCTGGGAATGTCAACGTAAAGAGTCTCTTTGTGGATCGCCGAGCTCGGGTTAAAGGTCAAGCGGTGGGTGACGCGCTTTCCTTTTGCGGCCATGAGAGCGCGCGGCTCCTCCCTTGGGTCAAGCTTCTTGGAGATTTACGCCATTTTACTTTTCTTGTATGTATAGGCAGAAACAAAACATGGATATCGACCCTGATGAGATGACCCCTTTGATGTCCCCCGATGACGACCCCGACGATCCCGAGCCCGCCGGCGCTGAAGGTGGGAGGGTTAACCCCAGCTTCGACCCCGCCGATCTGCCGGAGGGTGGAGAACAATTCGGGATGTATGACTTAAGACCGCGAGGTCGTCCCCGTGAGCCTGCCACAGCAGAAACATCGTTTTCGACCGTCCCTGTTACTGGGGAGGAGAGGATGACCAACCCTGTTACTGGGAGGTTATTCACTAAAAGCTTAATGGATATTGCTAAGGCAGAGGTGCAAAAAGAGTACCCCCGATATGGCGGGGTCGAAATCGGACAAGGGTACGATGGACGTACTATGGTTCGTCTGTGGGGCAGAGAAGACCAAACGTGGCGCCCACTGAAAAACAAGGATGGTACTTTAACTAAGAACTTGCCAAAAGAATTGAAAGAAGCCCTAGGACCAACCGCGGCACAGATTTTGGAAGAGAATAACGTCAGAACTCAGGAACTCGAGCAGCAAAACCGACAGGATGAGGAGATAAGAGACGCTCACGATATTTCATCGGAAGATAGACGTGCTTTGGAGGCGCGGATTGCGGCGCGCGAGGAAGAGATTCAAGAGCGCGAGCGAGAAAGTGAAGCCGTTGAGGAGCGAATGTCTCTGCGGGACCGCGTTCGGGCTATTTTCAAGAAATACGGAGTAGGGGTCCTGGGGGTTCTCGTAGCGGCTGGAACGGTCATTGGGGTTATCTTGGGGGCTTTACAGCGGGGGCTCGCCGGCGTAGCGCAAGGGGTAGGGCGGGGACTGAAGGCAATCGGAAAAAAGATAGGGGACCTCCTTCCTGGAGCCATAGGCGCCATTGTCTCATTCCTCTTCCGCACGGCTGGAGAAGTTGTTGGTTTCTTAGCCAAAAACGCCTGGCTCTTGATCGTAGCCGTGGTCGTGTTTCTCATCGAGCGCTACAAGAAGAAGTCTACCTAAACAACCACCAAGTCGCACCTGCGGCCACAACAGTGACTGCAGCTAAATTTCTCTCGTGCGCGGATGGCGCTACGGGGGCTTTAGTTTTCGGGACAAGTGGGACTGGGGGTTCTATTTTCAGCGTTGTTTCCGATACAAGGGGGACTGGGGCTTTTGTTTTCGGTGTTGTTTTCGGGACAAGGGGGAGTGTGACTTTTATTTTCGGCGTGCGCTTATGTGTCCTCTCGTTTACGTTAGGATTGACCCCGAAAGTCATATCACTGGTCGCTTTCTGGAGCTCATTGTTGTACCCGAGAACGCTGTCTGCATTGATAACAAGCCGGCTGGGGAGCAACCAGAGCCCTGGGGCGACAGCCAGATTCAGCTGCGCTCGGGCGTCGGACAAAGCCCTTTGATAGTTCTGGATGCCGGTGGAGATATCGTTTACTACGATTGTCTCCTCTAGAAGTTGTCTAAACATTTGGCGGGTCTCAACAGCACTGCCGCTCGCCCCCACGATAGTAGATCGGGTTTTGACTTGCGAGCCAAGAACACAATAAACTAAAGCCTCGATACTACGATTGAGACGCCCCATGCTAGCCTCCGTCAGACCTTCACCCTTTTTCGGTGAAAACCAGCTGTATTGCGCTCCGCCGTGGGCATCGTTTCGGATAAAGGCCAACAGATTACCTTGATTCTTTTTCCCACCCTCATCTGAGAAGAGATTCAGGCTATCAGGCCATGTGTTTGCTTCGGTGTCATAGCCACGGATGACGTGCAAGTTCTTTGGACCCTCGCTTAGGTAAGTTATAAACACGTCTCCAAGACCGTGGTTTCGTCCGCCCTTCCAACGAAAGTCGGGGGCTCTAGGTAGTCCGAATTCGATGCAGAGGCTTTCAAAGGCGGACTTGCGAAGTGGGTTGTTTGTTTTTTGGAACGCCTTGTCTCCGGGGAGGGGACAGCCGAGCTCGAATAGGATACGGCGGACGGTGAAGTATACGTGGAAGCGAAGCAGCCCCTGAACTATGGGCGGGAAGGTTTTATTGGTCGGGTCGGTAATCGACACCCCACACCCTGCAGTTGCGCACCATGTGGCGAAGTTCAGCTGCTGAGGCCAATATTCGTACGTGGGAGAAGAAAGCCAACGATGAGCCTCCTTTGCCGAGCGATGTGTGATAGTAGTTTCCTTCCAGAAGTCTCGGACTCCTGCTTGGAAAGAGATTTTAGGATCAACAAAGATCTCTAGCTCTCGAAGCAGCGGTGTGATTTCAGAGCCTGTTTCAGCGAACGGAACGGCAGGCACGGGGTATTTGTCCGGGCTGCGGAGAAGAAGAGCTTGTGGAAAATTGCTCTGTTTAGGAAATTTAATTTTTTCCAAGGTTTTACCGAAATGTTCTACGGTCTTTTTTGGAAAAGAGCTTTTTATAACAGACCAAAGATCTATTTCGTGGGATTGATCCATGGTGTATATATGCAGGTAAATAAAATGTCCCTCAGCATATTGGCAAGTGAGGGTGTAAACGAACTTCACCCTCCGGTCGGTGGCGAGCTCTCGAGTGTCGCAGCTCGAACCGTGAAGATCCCTGAAACAAAAATCACATTACCTAAAACGATGGATATATATTTCTTCGCTCTCAACTCATGGGACAAATTGAACCTCATTCGCGAAGGATACGCCGATTTGGCCACGATCAGGAAAGCGAAAGGGAACATTCTGGTCTCAATTCCGAAGGGGGAGTACAACCTCCACTGTCTACAACAGGCAATTGTCTATGGGCATGGAAAGGATGTCGCCGCGGGAACTTGTGAACTTCGGATAACCGCTACTGGAGTGTATTTCTTCTCGAAAGTACAGGTGATCCTAGACCACAAGCTAGCCGACTTGTAGGGGATATCCGAAGTCCCGCGCGTTCTGATTCACGTTCCTGTACAATGGGGGCCGCCCTCTGTTTCAATCTACTGCGATTTGGTGGACCCAAACAAGTCGTATGAAGGGGGCAAACCCTCCTATCTACTGGCGAAGGTCGAGCCTTTGAAGCTTCAAGGGCCTTCGGTGTGGCATTTGCGACCGTTTTATCTCCCCGTCGACCCCACAAAAAGAAATGTCTTTCGAGTTTGGACGGTACCGACGACCAGGGCAGAAGTTTTGTTGGAGCTCTGTATATAGGACATGGAATCTGATTGTTTGTACCCAAAGGTTCCCACCGCCCCCAACGATGAGGGGCATTCGTTTCGACTTCAAAAGATTTGTGACATTCAGACCACCCTAAAAAACAGTATCGCCCATTACGAGGGGGTTCGAAAAAAAATCCCCGCTCTCGGACAATTCTAAACGGAGTAGCTTTAACCGCTGGAAGTCTGAGCGTTATACTTTCGGCTTCGGGCCTAGCCGCCTCTTTGACCGGTCTTGGGATTGTCGTTGGAGTTCCACTGGGTGCTTTTGGTGGCATCTTTGGAATCGTGTCAGCCACAATGGTCCGGGTCAGTAAACGTATCGCCGTAAAGATCTCCAAGCATGAGCGAACCGTCACGATTGGTGAGACGAAGTTGAGTACCATCAACGACCTGGTCTCGAAAGCCTTACAGGATAACCAAATCAGCGCTACGGAATTTCAACTCATTCTCTCCGAGGTTGAAAAATATGAAACACTCAAGCGCGAGATTAAACAAAAAGCTGTGACAAAAAACGAAGACCTCGATCTGACAAAGCTGCGGACCGAGATTCGCAGCGAACTGGTCGCAGAGATGCGAGAAAAACTCGCTTAAGTGGAGGTTGTTATTTCCACGTTGAACGATGACTTCAGCTTGGACCAAAGAACCTCGTATTTTCGAAGAATCGTCGGTCGAATGTTTGAGATGTAACATCTGGCGGCTCTTTCGTGGTCCTCTCGGAGTTCGAAGATTACTTTCAACAGCCATATCAGCTTTGGAAGCCGGCGGTAGTCTGAGACAAGACCCAAGTTGTCCTCAATACGATTCACGAGGTTTACTATCGATTTTCTTTCAAGGAAATCCAGTCCGAACTCTTTCATCAACAATTTTTGCAACGAGGACCTTCTAGTTTTTGATCTTGGTCTTGGTCTATACCCCTCGTGTTTCCTCTCAGTTGGGAGGTTCCATGTAAGATGGTCAAACTCACCCGAAACCATACGGTGGCAAAGTCGAGGGCTGGCTAAAAGATACCCCTCGATGCTTTCTGGGTTGAGACGGGGAGAAATTGGAGGGTCTTCTAAGAAAGAGGTTGCTAAGAGTTTTAACTGCGAGAGGTAAGTAGAGGAATAGTTTTCTTTTTTCAAGCTATCAGCGACCATTACATCCATTTTTGCGTTCTATTTGTTGCTACTCTCTAATTGCCTGACCGAAAAAGGATGTCTCCGGAGGCGGCATAATGTACCCACCCGCGTCATAGCGACGCCGCGCACTAGGCGACTTAACCGCAATGCCACCACTTTTTCTGCAGATTTATCATTATTTTTACGAATTTTTTCTGCATATGGAAGCGCGTTTTTTCCCCATTCAACAATGAGACAATAATATCATCCATATCATTTTCATCAATGGACATATAGGTTCTCATCGTATCGCCCACAAGATCCATGAAGACCTCGTGGGATTCCCAGGGCATAATCCACCCGTCAGTTTTCTCTTTCACCCATCTTTGGTGAGTAAGGTGGCACTCACGGTAGATTAGTTTTAAATCGACACTCTGGAAGCGCCGCCCAACATAGCCCAACGCTTTCATACGCTGCGTAAAGTCAAAGGTCTCGGCTTCACGCTCTAGGCGTCGCAAGCGGGCGGTTACGCCGGACGCGTTAAACTGAGCTTTCACTCTCTCGCTAAGGGGTGGAAGCTCCCGGCGCCCCATTTCCCGAATAAGGTTCTTATCACCGTCGCCCATATAAGCCCCCACGCCCATGGGGAAGACATTTTTTCTTATCTTAGCAAGGATTCGCGTTGGGCCAACGTTTTTCCGAAGATTTATAGTATGCATATTTGTCTAAATTGAAATAGCTCATTAATTTTCGGAAAACGCTCGGAAACTCTTCGGGTCATCTTCGGAAATCTTCGGGTCATCTTCGGGTCATCTTCGGAAGTCGGAAACAAGTCAAAACAATGCTTTAAATCGGAAAATAGGAAAAGAACGCTTCATTTCTAAAATAGGGCTTTAAATCGGAAAATAGGCAAAAATGCATCATTTCTGGACCCTTCCTTTTATACTTGGGAGCCTTTACACGCTGAAAAACAGCTTATATACAAATCCGTATTTGATTCCCTCCGACTATACTACTACCTCAGTGTTGCCCGATTTGCCTTCCGACACTGTCAGATTTAGCCCTATACTTAGGGAGCTGCGAAATTAGAACTTTTTCACGAGACACGCTGAATTTTTCACATATTCAAGTTTAATCTCTCCTTAATACTTGACATGTAGTACAGAAAAACTTGGAACAAGTTTGACCGAACAAAAAGGCTTTGAAGATAACCTCTGTCACAATTCAAAATAAGCGAAACGTGACATACCTTCAGTTGAGTAGTATTTTCTCCAATGTGGCACCTAAGTCAAGGTAAACTGAATCATAACACGAAAGTACTAAGGCCAGACAAGTGATTTACAGAATAAAATCTGTGGGCACTCTACGCCCTGCGTTGTAGGAAATTGTACTAAATTACCAAATCTGCGCCATTGTGATGTACGCTTACATTTCGGCAGTACGACCGATAAACTAATTGTCCAACTAAAAACGCTTTGGAACTTAAGTTAACATCAACTGTCCGCCTCATTAGTTGTAAATAAATATTTTCGGTTGTTTTTTGCCGTTGTTTACAACAGATGCAAATGTCCGTAACAATGCTATGAAACCAACGACCGATATCCGATCCGCATCACAAATATGCAAATTGACTGAAAACCCGATGTCTGTTTGTTTTTCTTAGGGTTCATTTCCAGGAAATTGGATTAATTTTTACCCGAAAAGAATTGCTTTAAGACTCTACGTAAACGTTCTTTGAAAATTTTCCCCTTTTCGCCCAATGCACTGGATTTTGTTTTTCTGCTCAATCCTGTCAATTGATTTTTAACAATAAATTCTAACAATTTTCCCAGTATGGCCAGGGTATTGCTGACATGACCATCTGCATAGACAACTATTGGGAGGCACAGACAACTATTGGGAAGATGTTGGCGAGCACAGAAGTCATGCCAATACCCTGGCCATACTGGGAAAATTGTTAGAATTTATTGTTAAAAATCAATTTTCCTAGTATATCCAGGGTATTGGCATGACTTCTGTGCTCGCCAACATCTTCCCAATAGTTGTCTGTGCAGATGGTCATGTCAGCAAGCTTATCGAGTTGGGGAAAATCCTCGAATTCCAGCTCTTGCGATGATAAGTTCGGTTTCAGTAATACTGATCACATTTTGATGAGTGGCAGCTAGCAAGATGCGCGGAAACATGTGATTTGCGCTCGTAGAGTAAAACATGGCTCTCCTCGCCCCTACTAGACCCGCATGGAGTATGTAAAATTCACGTAAAGAACAAGTGGAAGCAGAAATACTCATTTTTCGCATTTCTTCATTACCGACTGAGAGCCAGGTCTGCGCATCACGACAATTCGGAGAAAAATGAACTTTTCAAAGTCGTTTTCATGTAATTAAATTACGGCCAAAGAAGCAGTTTTGTACTCCCACTAAAAAAAGACAGAAGAATTAATATCTCCTTTACTCCAAGAAAAAGTTCTTCATCGGGCACCAAATGGAGTTGTTTTAATACGAGAAAAGACGATTATTTATTTAAAAGAAAGCAGTATGATTTATTTGAAGACCGAGTTGCGGCAATGTTGTAATTGAATTGGAATGCAAAATGAAATTGACAGGATTGAGCAGAAAAACAAAATTCAGTGCATTGGGCGAAAAGGGGAAAATTTTCAAAGAACGTTTACGTAGAGTCTTAAAGCAATTCTTTTCGGGTAAAAATTAATCCAATTTCCTGGAAATGAACCCTAAAAAAAACAAACAGACATCGGGTTTTCAGTCAATTTGCATATTTGTGATGCGGATCGGATATCGGTCGTTGGTTTCATAGCATTGTTACGGACATTTGCATCTGTTGTAAACAACGGCAAAAAACAACCGAAAATGTTTATTTACAACTAATGAGGCGGACTGTTGATGTTAACTTAAGTTCCAAAGCGTTTTTAGTTGGACAATTAGTTTATCGGTCGTACTGCCGAAATGTAAGCGTACATCACAATGGCGCAGATTTGGTAATTTAGCACAATTTCCTACAACGCAGGGCGTAGAGGTAGGTACGTGGTGTAAGCATCATATAGTGGTTCCCCGTTAGTGAATATATGGCATACATTGCTCTCCATAGCCATACACGATGCTTACACCACGTACCTACCCGTAGAGTGCTATGGAGGCCCGTTCTGGTCAAAATTGTAGTAATAAAATTGCCCCACAAGTCAGTTTTTTCAGTCACTGTTTTACTTTTTATGAGCTTGCTGTGTATTTTCATCGGCTGTACAAATTTCTTTTTTGAGGTGGTTGCTTATTTTTTTTAGCAGCCTGAATTATTTTAATTTAGTCAGGTTAAATTTTTTGTGGGTACTACGAATGAATTTTTTCACTCGTACTGCAAATTATTTTTGACTGGTACTGCGAATTATTTTTTACTTGTGGTACTGAGAATTATTTTTTCATTGGCGCTGACAATTATTTTTCAAGGTATCGTGAATTTATTATTTGGCCTACAATACATTGCGGGCTTGCGATTTGAGGGGGACTGGCTCGAGTGTTTTGACTTACTAGGCGGCCATTTTGAAAATTGTGCGAGTGCTATCCAAAAGAATGCCAAGGCGAAACATTGTCAGAGAAAGAAACGAAAGAGGTTTTCACCTTTTCTTACAAAATTTGAAAGGGGTTGTTAGTGTGTGCATAAGTGATGAGGTTTTCTGGACCGAAGATTTCATAGAAGAGACTACGCAGCGGCTGCAAGACTCGTACACAACTCTAACCCTTATTGAGGATGACATGACTTCCCAAATAAGCGATCCCCTTCTTGAACATGTGCGTCGTTTGAAGAGCAATGTGCACTCTCTTCAAAGACTTCTCGTGTCTTGTGAAACTACTGCATCAAGTGCAGAGAATTCTGTTTCATTTTATCCTCAACCAAGTCCAAGGATGGAGGGTCAAGGACCTGGAAGACCGGCCTTGAACATAACGAAAGAACAAATAGAATATTTGCGTTCTATACATTTTTCATGGAAAAAAATAGCCCAGTTGCTTCACATAAGTGTATCAACGCTTCAAAGAAGACGAAGGATGTTAGGTATAAGTGATAATTTTGAACAATATTCAGACATATCTGATGATGAGTTAGATCAAATCTACAAAGAAATAACTGCAGCTGATACAAGTGTCAGCAATGGTGGATTTCTCACACCAAATATTGGTAGGAGACGATTTATTGGAGCCTTGAGGAGTAGAGGGTTGCGAGTTCAACGCTGGAGGGTGAGCAACTGTTTACGACGGTTAGACCCTGTAGGCACTGCTTTAAGGTGGCGGTTGGTAATTTATCGTCGAAAGTATAATGTTCCAACACCCAACTCGCTGTGGCACTTTGACTCGGCCCACAAGCTTATCCGATGGAAACTTATAGTCCATGTTTGTATAGATGGATTTTCACGTTTGATTACCCATTGCAGGTGCTCTGACAATAACAAAGCTGAGACTGTCTTAAGACTTTTTAAGGAGAGCACAAAAACCTATGGGTTGCCATCAAGAGTAAGGTGTGATTATGGGATGGAGAATGTTCTTGTTGCCCAGTTCATGTTGGAAAGAAGAGGCTTAGACAGGGGAAGTATTATCACAGGATCATCTGTTCACAATTGCCGGGTGGAAAGAGCTCACAGGGATGTTTATGCTGGCGTCCTGTGTTTTTATGCAAAGTTATTTGACGAAATGGAAAAAACTGGTATTCTTGACCCTTTAAATGAACTGCATCTGTTTTGTATTCATTACATATACTTACAGTACCGCCCAGATGTAAGTTGACACTCGATACTCGATACTCGCGAGTATCGAGTATCGAGTATCGAGTCGAGTATCGAGACTCGATACTCGACACTCGATACTCGACACCGTCGCCTCGAAACGGTCATCGAACTGGAACGGTCTCGATTATGCACGAATATGCATGAGTTCTGATAAGAAAACAATAGAGCTTTCAATTGCGAGCTCTTTGTTATGAAAGGCTAAACTCGAGTTCAGAATAAAGTGAGAAATGTGACCTCTCACGCGAACGACAACGGTTTGTGAAAATTTTTTCAACGGCTTTTACCAACACTTGCAACGGGTAGCTGAACGGCTTTTTTTCAACGGCTCTTGATGATTTCCAACGCTTTCAACGCAGTTTCAATCCAGTTCGCCATGAGTTAGGTCCGTACAGTTGTTCAGATTCGTGAGCACGGACACGAACACGGCCCACTTTTCGGGCCCTTACTGCACGCGCATACAGATCGCAGAAACTGCTTTACTTTCGCAACGACTTCCCCTGTTTCAATTAAACCGTGAACTTCATCGATCATCGCCATTTTTGTTTTCTTTGAACCATTACAATTGCGTTCGATTGATTTTTGATTCGGTTTCCTTCGATTGAAGTCGAACAGCAAGTAAACGGCTCATCTCCGGTGTAATATAATTTATTCACACAACTGACGTAATACAAAGGACACAAAGCATTCTTAACAATGTACCTAACCCTAACTAACAAAGAAAAGGAATAAATTATATTACACCGGAGATGAGCCAAGTAAACTGAACATTTTATAATACTCGTGATTGGTTGTCAAAACGACTGCGTTACCGTGTCAATTTTAGTGAAGTTTAGATGTCACGCATTGATAAGTAGAGAACGCGTGTTTTGATCTGTTTTGAACACAGAAATTATTTCTCATTCTCTCCCTTGCTTTACCGGTTGAGCAGACTTTCGAGGGCTATTATTTTATCACATTTTACATTAGAAGTTTATTATGATATGATTATGGAGTAAGCCATCATTGCTTTAAATCTCACAATCCTCGCAAGCGGCCCGACGTTGAATTTTGGTTTAGACACGAGCGTGACGACTGAGCGGGTGAAAAATCCTGCCAACTGTTGTTTCATTCGAATTATTCATTCTTTTGCTTAGCCGTTTACGCATAAACTGACGCCGTTTGAGAGTTACTTGTACCGTTCAGCCGTTCATCGCTCACTGCTAACCGTTCATAAATTTTATACAGCCGTTCAGCCATTTACTGCTAGCCTTTCAAAAATTAATTTTCTTCAACCGTTTAGTAACCGTGCGTTTTGCCGTTGGAATATTTTTGCTTGAGAGGCCACACTTGACCATTTGCATGCAGAATCCTAATTCGAACGGTATTTTCTGGTGAGCCGGCGAAATGCTTTCCGTACGCGTACTTTACCGACGATTCTTTCTGATCGTATAAACTATAATTAGTACCATGTGTTGTTGATCGCAAGACATGAAACGTAGAAAGGCATGGAAAACTAAAACTTTGTTTTCAACGAGCAAAATAACTGCATTGTCATGTAGTTTTCATGATTTAATCCAGGTTGGTAAGCTTCAGTATTTCGCTTGTACTCGATGTAAACCGTCGGTCAATTTTATTTATAACTAACGAACGTCTCGCCGTGTCGCGTCGCGTCCTGTTAATTTGCTCATTTCGTCCGTAATTCGCTCTTCAATCACCAGTTCCCTCAAGTAAATCGATTTTCTTTAGTTATTCGTAATCGATAAACTGGTGGAAGACACCACCAGAATCGCCCGATTTAAATCCTATAGAACTTCTTTGGCACGAGCTGAAACATTATCTACGTAATGCCGCCAAGCCCAAGACTAAGAAAGAACGAATCGCACAAAGAATAAGCTGATTTAATTTGAAACCACTCCAGCGTTAAGCTCATTATTTGCTCATTACAAGAAAGCACTCGAAAGACTCGATACTCGACTCGATACTCGATAGTTGCGACTCGATACTCGATACTCGATACTCGATACGCTCGAGTATCGAGTATCGAGTCTCGATACTCGACTCGATACGAAGTGTCAACTTACATCTGGGCGGTACTGTACCAAGAATCAATAAATCTCTTGAAGAATTTGTTGATCAAATGAATCAAAGGCCAGTGTCAACAGAGCATAATATGTCCCCTCTCCAGCTGTGGACGAGTGGCATGCTGCAAAACATGAATTCTCAACACGCTGCACTTACTGTAGATGAAATGGAACAGTATGGTGTTGACGCTGATGAATCAGTTACAGTGAGCGATGGAGACTACCAGGTACAGATTGATCCACCAACCTTTGTGCTCACAGAAGAGCAAAGGATGCAACTGCCAGATCCCTTTTAAAATGACCATAATCAAGGTCGGAACAGTTACCTTAACCCTTTCACTCCCAAGAGTGACTTTATAGATTTTACTCTGTCTAACGCCAGACGATTTTACTCGTCAGATGGAGACCCCTTGGGAGTGAAAGGGTTAAAAACTATCTCCCTTATAGATTTTACTCTGTCTAACGCCAGACGATTTTACTGGTCAGATGGAGACCCCTTGGGAGTGAAAGGGTTAAAAACTATCTCCCTTATAGATTTTACTCTGTCTAACGCCAGACGATTTTATACGTCAGATGGAGACCCCTTGGGAGTGAAAGGGTTAAAAACTATCTCCCTTATAGATTTTACTCTGTCTAACGCCAGACGATTTTACTCGTCAGATGGAGACCCCTTGGGAGTGAAAGGGTTAAAAACTATCTCCCTTATAGATTTTACTCTGTCTAACGCCAGACGATTTTACTCGTCAGATGGAGACCCCTTGGGAGTGAAAGGGTTAAAAACTATCTCCCTTATAGATTTTACTCTGTCTAACGCCAGACGATTTTACTCGTCAGATGGAGACCCCTTGGGAGTGAAAGGGTTAAAAACTATCTCCCTTATAGATTTTACTCTGTCTAACGCCAGACGATTTTACTCGTCAGATGGAGACCCCTTGGGAGTGAAAGGGTTAAAAACTATCTCCCTTATAGATTTTACTCTGTCTAACGCCAGACGATTTTACTCGTCAGATGGAGACCCCTTGGGAGTGAAAGGGTTAAAAACTATCTCCCTTATAGATTTTACTCTGTCTAACGCCAGACGATTTTACTCGTCAGATGGAGACCCCTTGGGAGTGAAAGGGTTAAAAACTATCTCCCTTATAGATTTTACTCTGTCTAACGCCAGACGATTTTACTCGTCAGATGGAGACCCCTTGGGAGTGAAAGGGTTAAAAACTATCTCCCTTATAGATTTTACTCTGTCTAACGCCAGACGATTTTACTCGTCAGATGGAGACCCCTTGGGAGTGAAAGGGTTAAAAACTATCTCCCTTATAGATTTTACTCTGTCTAACGCCAGACGATTTTACTCGTCAGATGGAGACCCCTTGGGAGTGAAAGGGTTAAAAACTATCTCCCTTATAGATTTTACTCTGTCTAACGCCAGACGATTTTACTCGTCAGATGGAGACCCCTTGGGAGTGAAAGGGTTAAAAACTATCTCCCTTATAGATTTTACTCTGTCTAACGCCAGACGATTTTACTCGTCAGATGGAGACCCCTTGGGAGTGAAAGGGTTAAAAACTATCTCCCTTATAGATTTTACTCTGTCTAACGCCAGACGATTTTACTCGTCAGATGGAGACCCCTTGGGAGTGAAAGGGTTAAAAACTATCTCCCTTATAGATTTTACTCTGTCTAACGCCAGACGATTTTACTCGTCAGATGGAGACCCCTTGGGAGTGAAAGGGTTAAAAACTATCTCCCTTATAGATTTTACTCTGTCTAACGCCAGACGATTTTACTCGTCAGATGGAGACCCCTTGGGAGTGAAAGGGTTAAAAACTATCTCCCTTATAGATTTTACTCTGTCTAACGCCAGACGATTTTACTCGTCAGATGGAGACCCCTTGGGAGTGAAAGGGTTAAAAACTATCTCCCTTAAAAACTATCTCCCGTAACCCTTTCACTCCCAAGAGTGACTTTATAGATTTTACTCTGTCTAACGCCAGACGATTTTACTCGTCAGATGGAGACCCCTTGGGAGTGAAAGGGTTAAAAACTATCTCCCTTAACCCTTTCACTCCCAAGAGTGACTTTATAGATTTTACTCTGTCTAACGCCAGACGATTTTACTCGTCAGATGGAGACCCCTTGGGAGTGAAAGGGTTAACAGTGTCGAGCTTATGACATTATTCCTTTTCAATGAGGAAGAAACTTAAGAATAGAAGTCACTGATGGAAAACCCTGTTGATGTGAGCTTTTGTCTGCTTGCAATTTTGAAAACTAGGATTTCTGTGTCAAATAATAAAAAACTCCGTTTGTTGCTGCTTTTTGGAGGAAAGATTTGAACTCAACCTAGATTTTGACTACCTTAGAGGAGGTAAAGTGCATTTCCCTAAGTGCACTGAGTCAGGTTATTACAAAAGTCATTTTGTGTCCTTGGGACACTTTGCAAAATTGTATCCCATGATGAACAGAGGGAGAAGTCAGATGTGTAAGAGTCACAATAGAAAACCTACTTTGAAAGATTAAAAAATCATCTTGATAACACCCACACCCTCCACCTCCCCTTAAAACAACTTGGCTTTTGTACCCATTTTACAGTCACCATTCCATGTTTTCTAATGATAGGTCTGTAGTTCTTCATTCAAAGTGCACTCAATAGCTCCCACTTTCATTTTTCATTAACATTAAGAGTGGCAATGACCTGGACAAGTTGTTACACAGTTGCCTCTTTTATCTTCTTTGTGATTCTTTTGTTTGTTTGTTTGTTTGCCACAACAAAAACCCCACACCAATGAACTTAAGTAGTGAACACCATCAGAATATGAGAATTGAAACCATTCAGTATACATTTTACAGTCCATCAGCCTGAGTTCTATAGCCTATTCCCTGTACTAAGAGTGGGTATTTCTCCCATATAAAGAATTTCCCTGAAAAAAGAGAAAAATGATACTTGGGTTGATAACATAAATATTTTATTAAAAGAAAGTAATGACAAAGTTAAGTAACAAATACTGGGTATGAAAGTAAACTTTTGCTACCTCTTCCCATGGCTGTCACTAAAGTATTGAGGTACATGTATCAATAAGGCTGGAGAAAACACTATTTAGAGATCTCACTTGAATACATACAAAAAAGATGCAAAGCACCATTACTAAACCCAACCAGTTGCAAAAGCTAAGTTGTTAAAATGGAAACCCAAGAATGAGGAATATCCTAGATTGAAGCAGGAATATCCTAGATTGAAAACCATTTTCTGTCAGTTAACTGAAAACTGTTCAAACTCAACATGGCCTGATGTTGTCATGAATAATATCACCATTGTTTAACATGGCCACTGAAGCATTTGTGATTATAACATCATGTTCAAGGGACAGATTTCTTTCAATCAAACTTGACTTCAAGGTTCAAGTTATTGTAATGTAAAAACCTTCAAAACAAACTGCCACCTTTCTATAAATTAACTCCTGACAAAGCATAAGTTTCAATTCAAACTTGTAATCCTCATTTCTGAAAAGAGCCTTTTGGTAACAGATAAAATAATGCTTAACTCTACAATAACATTATTGGAATCTGTTAAATAATTCCAAAGTATGTGCTACCAAAAGCATAGTCATACAGATTAAAGAGTATGTCATCTGAAGGAAGACTGACTGTGCTGCTTGGAGATGGGAGATGCAATGTATTAGTGCAAGTGTTTGAAGTAGGGAGGAAGCTCCCACTGCTGGATACAAATCTGATCTGAGGGGAAATGGAAAACCCCAATGCTGGCTCCTCATCTGCACCACAAACAAATTGCAAAATGTGATTAAGGGTTAGGGTGGTGGATCCAGTAACCCTTCTCCCTGAAGCAACTTCTTTCACGTATTTGTAAAATGCGGCATATACTTCTTTTTCATACCTCTTAGTATTGGAACCCTCCTCTGCAAACTTTGGTTCCAACAAATGGACAAGATTCCTCACATTGAGTTTGCTAGAAGAGGGCCTGAAAAGGTATAAAAACAAAGGAAGCTTTGCCATCAGTTGCAGGACTCCAACTTTACGTAAACCATTTCGTAGGTTGACAATGCAGGGGGAATGCTCAGATGAATCATCAATAAGTTCTTGAAGTTGTTCCTCAGACAGAAAGCTGGGAATTTTCCCATTCTGTAGAACACTTAATCCCATTATTATACCAGATGTATAGTAACGTTCTGCAAAGTCCTCGATGAGTCCACTGTCAAACAATTTTTCTTTGATTTCTTTGAGAACTAACCTGAAAAACTCTTTTCTAGGTCCCCCCAAGTCCTGAGCTCCCTCTCCCATAAAATTTACCTCAAGTGGCAGCCTTAAGTTGTCAATTAATGCTACTTCAGCTAACGCATCTTGAAAAACATGGTCCCTATCTATTATTATAAAGTTGGTCTTTCCTTTTAATTCTGTTGAAGGGTCAACTATGTCCAACTGCCTTCCATCTAAAATGTGTTCTTGGGCTTTCTTCAGGATGGCAACTGGATTTTGAAATCCCTTACATTCATCAATAATATTGACAGTAATGTTATCAATGATTCTCAAATAGTCAGCCCCACTGAGAGGCTCTCCATTATCTACAGGTTGCTCCTTATTAGCTGCAGGTTGTACCACATGTTGTTCTCCATTGCCTCCCTCTTGATCATCTACAGTTATAATAATAATAATAATAATAATAATAATGAACTTTATTTGAGTGTCAACTGTATTTAGCACTGCTGTACTAATTGGGGACACTGTAAAGCGCAAATGAAATAAATTAAATCAAATCAAATGTTGGTTTTGTGGAGAGGGGAAAACCGGAGTACCCAGAGAAAAAACTCTCGGAGCAGAGTAGAGAACCAACAAACTCAGCCCACATATGACGCCGGGGCCGGGAATCGAACCCGGGCCACATTGGTGGAAGGCGAGCGCTCTCACCACTGCGCCAACCCTACTCCCCATCGTACGCTCCCCATCGTATTATGGCTGCATGTTGTTCTCCACTATCTCGCTCTTCATCATCTGCAGATTCGACTGCATGTGCCTGTTCCTCTGCATGTTCCTCTTCCTCATGTCTATTTGTATTTGGCCCTTCACAGTTCATAGATTGCACCTCATCTTGTACGATGATGCTCTCTTGATTTACTTCTGACATGAAATCATCCATACTCCTTTGAATACCACTGTCCACCTCATCAGGGTCATCTTCGACCAATAAACGCACATACACAGCACCTGTAGAGGCAATGCTCTTCAGCAAAATGTTTCCATTGATCCTCACCCCTGAAGCCAATGTCGGTTTCACTAGCACTCCAGAGATATTCTTCACGAATTCGAACTCAATGTATTTGCATTCCTCTGGAAACTGTGCTTTCACTTTATTGTAAAGGGTTTTTTCATTCCACCCTTTGTCAATTGTAAATCCACTTATAACACGATTTCTACGCTGGAGACTGACCTTTTCCTGGCGAGTTGTTGGTGTTTTTTCACACTGTAAACCCACAATAATAATGTCTTTGATGGCAAACTCATTCGATGGACGGCCAACCCTTTGTGTCGAATTAAAGCGGCCTCTACCGCTCCAAGTAGGAGCAGAACTACGATGAGTTGTTCCTTGCATACTCGGGAATCTTCGGTGCAGTTCACTTACCAAACTTCCTGAACTTCTAGAAGAAGATCCCGATTCTGATCCTGACGGAAGGGCACTAGAAGCAGAAGCAGCAGACGATAATGGACTCGAAGAGGAAGAACTTCGCTGATTACTTGCTGCCGCAGTATGAGTGGAGTTCACTAGCTGAGAAATTCGACTGATTTCTGTTATAGCATTATTGGCTATCTCACGTATCTGCCGTTGAACAGATTTATCCATCTCCAAATATTTTCAATACAATTAAAAGATGAAACATCAAGGATGGGGCGAAGAAATCGAGCGGGAAAGTACTCGAGCCAGTCCCCCTCAAATCGCAAGCCCGCAATGTATTGTAGGCCAAATAATAAATTCACGATACCTTGAAAAATAATTGTCAGCGCCAATGAAAAAATAATTCTCAGTACCACAAGTAAAAAATAATTCGCAGTACCAGTCAAAAATAATTTGCAGTACGAGTGAAAAAATTCATTCGTAGTACCCACAAAAAATTTAACCTGACTAAATTAAAATAATTCAGGCTGCTAAAAAAAATAAGCAACCACCTCAAAAAAGAAATTTGTACAGCCGATGAAAATACACAGCAAGCTCATAAAAAGTAAAACAGTGACTGAAAAAACTGACTTGTGGGGCAATTTTATTACTACAATTTTGACCAGAACGGGCCTCCATAGAGTGCCCACAGATTTTATTCTGTAAATCACTTGTCTGGCCTTAGTACTTTCGTGTTATGATTCAGTTTACCTTGACTTAGGTGCCACATTGGAGAAAATACTACTCAACTGAAGGTATGTCACGTTTCGCTTATTTTGTATTGTGACAGAGGTTATCTTCAAAGCCTTTTTGTTCGGTCAAACTTGTTCCAAGTTTTTCTGTACTACATGTCAAGTATTAAGGAGAGATTAAACTTGAATATGTGAAAAATTCAGCGTGTCTCGTGAAAAAGTTCTAATTTCGCAGCTCCCTAAGTATAGGGCTAAATCTGACAGTGTCGGAAGGCAAATCGGGCAACACTGAGGTTGTCTCAGAAACAGCCTCGCAAAAAATGAAATAAATCGAATTGATCCAAACAAATGTGATATTTGTACATGGGACATAATGGCTGACTTTCACTGAAAAAATCAGCCAAATCGGAAAAGGTCCGAAAATTGCCTTCTCCGTTCTTACGCGGACAGCCTCTTAAGTTTTTCTATTTTTTCTATTAATAAAACAGAACAAATAATCTCAAGAAAACGTTTTAACAAAGTGATTTATAAACTTTATTATGAGGTGTTTCCCTTGTGAACTTAAATATATCAGTTTTAGAGAAGAGAAACAGAACCTTTGCTGTATTTTTTTATAAAAGATTTGCATTTTTGTTCAGATCCATGTTTTACTTTTTATCATGTGCTGTCAACTGTAACTTCACAGATGAGGTCATCAGCTACTTTATGAAAGGTGGTACCACCAAATACCATTAAATTACTAAAATTAAAATAATTTAATATACTGTAACTATTCACAAAATACAAAGTAACAACAGAATGAAATTAGCACTCCCCATTCAAGAGCCTGTTTTCAAGTATTGTTCTCGATCATGGCAAATTGACAGATTTTTGCCAAGGTTCAGGGAACTTTTCTGTTGGTGAGTAGGACTGTGATTCTGCATCTCCATGGTCTGTACAAATAAATTACTCCTCTTCACATTCTGAATATCAAATTGAAGGTTATATTTAAGTGTACTGTAAGTACTTTCTAACTATAGAAGTTCTTCACTCGGGAGTATAAAGTTGTAACACTGCAGTTACAAGGAAGGACAAAGACAGAAGATGGTTTGTTCAGTTTTCTCAGAGGAAGTAGTCCGGCTGTGGCTTCTTGGCCAACATTGGTGTACCTCTTACATCCTGCAACAGAAAAACAATAGCAACAATCACTATTGCCAACCAGAAAGCATTAAAACAAAGGGAAGATTTTGAGTTCCTGAAATGACTGTCACCACACTGAGCATAATGTAATAACAGGGGCCCACACAATTGTCTGTCTTTGTAAATTTAAGAAATAAGAAACATGCTGAGGGCACTATCAAGTTATATAAGCACACAGGGATTTTCAAGAACACTAGAGAACTTGTCGAGTGCTTATTTCACTCAATAATGCATATGAAACAAGTTTTTTTTATTTCTTTAATAAAATGCCCAATGAACAAATGCTTGTTTTGCCAAGTCAGAAGGGTGCATGCGCAAGAATTGAAAGCCAGTGCAGACATATAATTTTCATAATCCTGGCTAGAATTAATACAAGTTGATTAAAAGACTGACTTATAGATTTTTCTCTGGCTAATGCCAGACAATTTTACTGACATCACCTTAGACCCCTTAGGGCTTAAAGGGTTACAGATTTGCTACTTGGAATGGTTTCAGTGAAAAATAAAAGCATTACTATTGTACCATCACAAGAAAATTTGTGTGCACTGCAGTAGAAAGATATTTATCAATGAAAGAATGATCCTTGCAGTTATGTAAGCAACATGGTCAGTTGCCAAGATAAGCCCTGACAAAAAATTCCGGCCTAATTCGAACCCTTTACCTTGCGATACTGGTGCAATGCTCTAACCAACTGAGCTATCAAGCTGACTAGTTTGTGTACATGTAGTTCTTGGCATAAAAACCATTCTAACATGCAAATTAACTTAGAATTACCTGGCTTAAACTTAAAAACCAACAAAATTGTGATTCCCGTTGTAAACTACTGATGTTGTTGTCATAAAATTGGTTGCTGGGCCCAGAAAGTTATCAGGCCTTTTAAGATATGGGTTGCAGGTCCTAACATAAGTATAAAGTGGACTGCCAAAAAATTACTTTTGTGCGACCTCTATTAAGTGGCCACGTTACATTAATCAGCCACTTTCTACAGTCCCAAATTATTTGTCACATAAACACTGCATATCTCTATTCAACAGCCACCTCCATTACGCGGCTGCAGCCTCCTTTGTGTTGTTGCAAGGTCATTATTTATTGCTTTTTTACCTCTATAAAGCAGCCAGTAAACTATCTTTTCGAGTGAAATGGTGACAGGAAGACAGCAATAAGAATAGGTGATAACTGATAACAACAAGAACTGCAATTTAATCTTCATTGTAATAACAAGTCACAAGCCGTCTAAACATGGAAATCTTTCACAAATCAAAGACTCTGAACTACAATAGATTTCGCGTAGACTGTTGGCATGAAAAAAGGTCTAACTTTTGTTTCATGGATTTACTTGAATGTATCTTCACATATTGAACTCTTTTCACAAAGGATTTGGCTATATAGAGGCAATAAATCATGTTGACTGTCATTTCTGCCCCAATATATATTTAACCTCTATTAAGCGGCCCCTTTCAAAGTCCTGAGGGTGGCCGCTTAATAGAGGTCAAACTGTAGTATACATGAAAAAATTACTCAGTTCTGATTGGCTGAGAGCAGTGAAGTTCAAGTGTAACAACAGCGCAAAGTACACATCAAAATTCTGGATTATGATTGGCTGAAAGACAATGGGAAATTTTCTAAGCCAATGATATCACAAAAACTCTGGCCAATTTACACTGGTCAATAATTTTTTTCAAGTTAATGAGTTTTAAAAAAGCCAAAACTGCACTTGCCGAAGTGGCTCGTGTAGTTTCAGCTTTTTGAAAAACTCACTCATGCAAATTAATTCCAAATTGAATTCAAAACCATGTGATTACCATTACTAACAATATCACTACAGTATAGCATTTCACAGCAATTATAATTACAAGCCTTACAAATGATATCATATGGCAGAAGAGGTGTTACAGTGAAGTTAACAACCAACCTGAGGTGCTGCTTCAAATATTGTAAACTCTCTCTTTAGATGTTCATCCAGTTCCAATATTGCTGCAACATTGCCACATCTGGAAAACAAAAATCTTGTTTAACTTGGAGACTGCATGGGTACATCAATACTGCCTTTATAAGTGGGTTGAAGCAAACTTTTAGTTTTATGGCAGCAATGATAATATAATTATCAAAAATTCCAAAGTAACAAACTGCTACGTTATAGCTCTTGATCCCAGTTGGTCTTTACAAAATAAATACACATATTTACAATTTCAATGCGCTTTACATTATGACAATCCAATGTACTTACAATTGAGCCAGTTATAAACAGTAATAAGATAACAATAAAGTCATGGAATATGAATATTGTCTTATGATGAAAGCATAATGGTGTATAATACTGGTAAACAAATACAAAACCAGATAAATTCTCTTACAATGGTTCTTTCTCCTCAGACTGGAATTGATTCATGTACTGTAAGTATTGTAACAGAGGTGCAAGTTGTACTCAAATTTCTTTTCGAAGCCAATTACTTTACCTGTAGCAGTAGTTTGGTGCTGACCATACAGTAAGTACAGTCTCATTGAAATGCCATTTGTATCCCTCCATAACCAACTGATGAGCTCGACAAATCAAATCAATGTCATTTGCTGCATTAAACTGAAAACCAATAAAAAAATTCCTTTAGACAAGAAGTTATTATTAATCTTTTCAGTCCTATGCTCTGAAATTTAAAGTCATTCTCAGATCCTGTGGCTGAGTGTCCTACTGTTTCTGTTTGTTTGACAGTGCTCTGTTAAAGTAAAGATAATTTTACGGACTGTCGATAGGCGGACTGACAAAACAAAACTGCTGCATATAGAGATTAAGAACAACTTGCCATTTACAACTTTCTAGTGGTATTTCTGACCATTTAATGGCTTTAGATGCAACCCTTTGTGTCCCTTTCATGTACATGCAACAATCAACCTGCAAAGTTCATACTAGGATAAAATCTGCATGTAAAAATGCAGGCTAGCGCAGTGTATTTTCAGGGAACAAGGATGGTTTCTCGTGGCTGATATACTGAAAAATAAAGTGAGCTTTAAC